>PVJC01001698.1:0-23980 GCA_004026665.1 Murina feae | reverse complement strand
GTCATGTGGTATTTTTCTTTCATTGATTGGCTTATTTCACTTAGCATAACGCTCTCTCCAGTTCCATCCATGCTGTTGCAAATGGTAAGAATTCCTTCTTTTTTTACAGCAGCATAATATTCCATTGTGTAGATGTACCACAGTATATGATTTTTTTAATGACTATTTCAATTCCCCTCTGTAGAGAAAAAAAAAAAAAAAAAAAGCCACGGAGGGCCCAATCCGAATACCTTGCAATCCCTGTAGAATTTGTATTCTATGGGTCCTCAGTGCACTCATCTCCACAGTTATCTAAAAATAAAGTATTTTGTCATGAATTTTCAAATCCAGTTTCAGAGATTATCCATTTTCATTAAATGTTCCACCGGCTGTTACCTGCTGCTTGAGTATAAGAAGCCTCTGAACTTCAACGTAAGCTGTCTGAAGTGCTGCCCGGGCTTGTAGAAGGTTGTTATCCATGCACTGCAGCGACTTGCTTAGTTCTTCCTCCCTTAACGAGATATTCAGCAGCTGGTCGACCTGAGAACGTTCTGCCAAAAGGAATCATAGCCTTGTTTAATACTGGAGACGCCTCTTTAATATTTATTTAATAATACAGCTCCTCAGGACATGGAACTACATCAGTATCTAGGATAAGTCTTTGCAGGTACCAGAGACTCATCGAATCTCACAAATCATATAGTCAGTCAGCTGCTGCCAGAGCTGGAAACCAATAGTGAGAATTGGTAAGATGAAGGTGCCTCAAAGGTTCAGGAGTACCACCACGTGGTACCATCTTATCTAATAACCATTTTCCACCACTACCCAGTGAAATCTTTGTCCCAAGCAAATCTACTGTTGCAGTTTCCACTTCCCTTTCTTCCTTTATCTACCACCCTCTTCACCCAGGGCTTTTGCTTAGATTGGACCCCAGATCTGTTCTGCTTGCACTCTCCTCCCAATCCACATTTTTCTAGTCTGTTAGTTAACATAGTTATGTTTATTAGAGAAATCTGCCTGAAGGAGCTATAGCTAACTTTTCCATTACTACAGTAGAAAATCAAACCTTTTAGTTACTTTAAATAAAATGTCCCACTATATGTATAGATTTGTCATCTTTGTTTGTGTCTTCCCCATTCCATACGCCAGGACCTCTTTCCTAAACACCAGACCCACATATCTAACTACCAACTTGATATCTCTACCTAGGTGTCTATAAGGTCCTTTTTAAAAACAAATAAATAAAATGTTTTTATTGATTTCAGAGAGAAGAAAAATCAGTGATGAGAGAGAATCAGTGATGGACTGCCTCCTGCATGCTCCCTACTAGAATCAAGCCAGCATCCTGGGCAGGTGCCTCGACCGAGAATCGAACTATGATCTCCTGGGTCATGAGTCAACGCTCAACCCCGAGCTACACCAGCCGGGCTCTAAGGCCCTTTAACTCAAGGGATCCAAAAGGGAACTCATCATCTTCCTGGATTCTTATCCTGCTCCTCATGGAGTTTTCTAGCTCTACAAATGATGTCAGCACCCACACAGTTGCCCCAACTAGAAACTGGGGTCATCCTTGACTCCTACCTGACACATCACTTCCAATCACCCAGGCTCTTTCAATCACTTCCTGCACTAGCTCTCATGCTGGATCAGGGTTAGAGTCAGTGTAAAGCAAGCGTTGAAAAGCATATCAGTCAGTGAGCCACCTTAAGAACTTCTCTCCTCCATACACATGACAAAAGCAACCAAGATTCATAAAAAAATGGAGACGGAAAGAAATGGATAAATTACCAAAATAGACAAAAATTTACTGAAGGCCTGTTCCTCTTCATTCCACTGAAAAGGCCCAATGAGACTTGTTTTTAATTGAATTCAATTTGTCCAAGACATATATTAACTTTAGCTTACAGGTATATGTGGCATCATGTATTTCTCCTACAGATGCAAATGTATGTTATGTATATGGCAAAAAATCAAACTTTCCCATGCACTAAGCAAGACAACAAAAATGTAAAAAATAAAATAAAATAAAATAAATGGGCAATCAGTGTTTGAAAACCACAAATTATACTATGTGAAGTTGTAAAAAGGTTGAATTGCTAAAAGAACAATTTCCTTCTGCCAGAATATTCTGCACTATACCTTTTTTTCCTTTAATTTTCCTTCTTTTATTTTTTCTCTCAAGACTTGGGAGTTCAGGAGAAGATCCATCCTGAGGAAATACAGAAAATTGAATAATATTAAATATATAATGGCCATTATCCAGAAGGGAAAAAAAGAATTAGTTCTGAGATAGTCATACAATATTCTTTATTATTTTTACCATCACTAACAGGATAGTAATAGAAGTATCCTATACATGATATGAACTAAAATATTAGCTGAATAAATATATACATATGATTTTTCTTTTAAATCTAAGGTCAAGTACCTTTTTAGCATTTTAGAGGTAGTAAAACCCACAGGGCAAGAGGCAAAGAAAGCATTTCATACCTTGGTAAAGCAAGACCTAGAAGCATGGACAAAACCGTGATACATATATCTGATTTTATCATGGCACAGTTTCTACTTTAAATTTCAGAAATAAAATATTCACAATGAAAAGTTAAACATCTATTGAGACAAGCCCTAAGATATTGGCTTTGTCATAGGACAATCTCTCACCCAAAAACAGTATCTAGCTCAAAGTGGGGCAGAGCTGGAATTTGAATCCAAATCTACAGCCCAAGCCCTTATTCACTGTTATGCTATACTAGAGGCCTATTGCAGGAAGATTCCTGCAAGAAATCTTCCCTTCTCCGCTGCCTTGCTTCCTCCCATCTTCTGCTGCCTCAGCTCCTCCCATCTCTGCCGCTTTGCTCCCTCCCGTCTCCACAGTCTCTATTGTCTCAATCCCTCCCGTCTCTGCCTCTTGGCTCCCTTCTGCAGCTCTTGGCTTCCTTCTAGGCTGTCTTCAGTCTTTGCTCCAAGCCTGTGTATACAAATTAACTGCCATCTTGGCTGGGTTAATTTGCATACAGTTGCTCTGATTGGCTGGTGGGCATGGCTTAGCTGGTGGGCGTGGCTTAAGTGTCTCAGAGAGGTGGTTAATTTGCATATTACTCTTTTATTAGATTAAATCGCCTCAGTATTAAAGGAAATAGCCCATTTTCTCACAGTGCTAGATTCCAGACTGTATTACCGTCACAATTCTTCCTTTTCAGAAAGGGTTAAGCAGTATTAGCAACAGAGATGCCAGAACAGAAGTGGTGTCACTGAGGGAACAGATTCTGAAAAGCCATTCTAGATAAATGAAGTACAAAAGATAGAGTAACGAAGACTACAAATATTTCCAAGACTATGCTCATATAGGTGCACTCTATTAGTGTTAAAACTTGGTGTTAAGCCTAAAACTCCTAGATCCAACAAGCCTGCATGCTAGAGCGCCTTTCTTCAGCAGCCATACAGAATGCATCATGGAAACAGATAAAGTTACAGCTCAAGATGTGGCTTACTCCTTGTCAGGTGATAGAAAAATGACTGGCTTGATGACTAATTTTAGAGATGACTTCATATTTTCCTAGTACTGTACTATCATATTCAATTACATCAATCTTAGAATTACTCAGTGAAAGAAACCAGTAGAACAATCTGAAAGTAAGAGTAAAAACCTCACATCTTCTAAGCCAGAGTAGGGAGAATCACAACTCCAGACACCAAGAAAAATTAAACCGTTAAATCTTTCTTACAACATCCAAGTCACCACATAAAATGTTCTACAAGGAGAACCAAGATGGTGGCATAAAGCATATACCTAAATGTGCAGCCTCCCACAACCACATTAAAAAATACAACTGTAAAGCTAAACGGCCATCCTCCAGAACCAAGGGAGTGGAAGCTTTACAACTAGAAGGCAAGAGAAGGAGTGCACTGAGACTAAGTAGAAGTTCTCGACACCAAAACTGAGAGGTACAGACACGCGTGACATGGTGGTGGTGTGGGCGAAACGGTGGCAGCTGCAACTGGGTCTGCTTGGAAGGGGATTATAAGCTCCGGGGTCGCACTGAACTCGTTGTGGGCTGTCTGGCAACGGGGCGAAAGATGAGTGGCATCCTAGCAGAGCTGTCTGCAGCGATCACTGACACGGAGCTCCAAGACTCGGGGACTCAGGGGCATGCAGACGCCAGGGCGTGGAGATGCCAAACCAGGAGAAGCCGCAGAGACGGCTGAGGGGAAGCCATCACTAATTGCCCTGCCCCAGTGTTTCTGAGACCCCACCCCACCCAACTTACAACCCCACCCAAGCTGTGTGCCTATCTGCCTACAGCCTAACCTAACCTAACAGACTGCAGCTGGGACAGAACTCCAAAAGTTCCAAACCCCAAATAACGAGAAGGAAGGCCTGGAGGTCATTTCCCTTCAGTGACACCAACAGCAATCAAGACTTAACTACAAGACTGTCCACCTAGCCCTCAAAGGCGTACACCAAGAGTGCCCACCCCAGGAGATTGGGGAGGCTGAATCACTGGGCCCTATAAGACATCTAGCACAGAAAGCCACTCTATCAATGCAGAGAAGCAGCCAAAATGCAGAGACAAAGAAGCAGATCACAAATGACAGAAACGAAGGAAAGCAAACGACTAGAGTTCAAAACCACGGTTATAAGGTTTTTCAAGAATTTTCCAGAAACTGCCGATAAATTTAGTGAGACCCTCAATAAATCTAGTGAGACCCTCAAGGATATGAAAAAAGTCCAACTAGAAATTAAGCATACACTAACTGAAATAAAGAATATTATACAGAGATCCAACAGCAGACTAGAGGTTCACAAGAATCAAGTCAAAGATTTGAAATCCGAAGAAGAAAAAGCACCCAACTGGAAAAGAAAAAAGAATCCAGAAGTGTGAAGATAGTGTAAGGAGCCTCTGGGACAACTTCAAGCGTACCAACATCAGAATTATAGGGGTACCAGAAGAGAAAGAGCAAGATACTGAAAGCCTATTTGAAGAAATAATGACTGAAAACTTCCCCCACCTGGTGAAAGAAGTGGACTTACAAGTCCAGGAAGCACAGAGAACCCCAAACAAAAGGAATTCAAAGAGGACCACACCAAGACACATCATAATTAAAACGCCAAGGGCAAAAGACAAAGAGAGAATATTAAAAGCAGCAAGAGGAAAACAGTTAGTTACCTACAAGGGAGTACCGTATGACTGGCAGCTGATTTCTCAACAGAACCATGCAGGCCAGAAGGGAGTGGCAAGAAATATTCAAAGTGATGACTAGCAAGAACCAACAGCCAAGATTACTTTACCCAGCAAAGCTATCATTCAGAATTGAAGGTCAGATAAAGAGCTTCATAGACAAGAAAAAGCTAAAGGAGTTCATTACCACCAAACCAGTATTATATGAAATGCTGAAAGATATCCTTTAGGAAGAGGAAGAAGAAGAAAAAGGTAAAGATAAAAATTACGAACAACAAAGTGACAACAAATACATATCTATCAACCAGTAAATATAACAATTAAGTCAACAGAAATATCTGATGAACAGAATAAACTGGTGAATAGAATAGAAGAAAGGGCATAGAAAGGGAAAGGACTGACAATTCTCAGGGGAAGGGGGGGTTTGGGAAGAGACTGGACAAAAATCTTACATCTATGGATGAAGACAGTGGTGGGGATAAGGGCACAGGGTGGAGGGGGGAACTAGGTGGAGGGGAGCTATGGGGGTTAAAAAAATGAACATCTGTAATAATCTGAACAATAAAGATTTATTTTTTTTAAAAATGTTCTACAAAAGGCACAGGGAATCATACTCACTCCAGTGGCTCTTCGTTTCTTTCTAATGTTCTGACCGTCATTTTGTTCAGCACCAGAGGTACAGCTACTATCTGTGCCTGCATCTGCCAAACTGGAGCCTGCAAGAGCTGAGGATGCATACAACAATAAAGAGTTTCCTTCTCCATTACTCTCCTTGGCATTCGGATTCTCTGAAGGTGGTCCAGAACTCTCCTGGCTATTCAGGTCTTTTGTCAAGTGCATCAAAGATTTTGCACAGTCAGAGGGTAATTGTGCACTGTGCCGCCTTCGAGGAGCACCATTTTCAGCCCGTTCACCTGTTCTAAGGGACGCAGCCAGAGGTATCACTTCCTGCTTAGGGTCCACAGTTGTTTTTTGACTCTGCGCAGCCCTCAATGAGTTACTGGGTGAAAAAATCTGCTGGGGCTCATTTTCTTTGCCTGCACCTTCCTCACTGAAGAAGGTATATACAGGAGCCCTGTCCATGATCACACTGCTCTCAGAAAGGCTTCGTTTCCTTGCCAACCCAGGAGATGAAGAAATGGAAACATCTTCCCACTGGAATCCTTCTAGATTGGACAGATCAGGCTCCTCATCCAAATCCAAGACCTCTTGCTCATTTTGAACTAGAGGCACCATTTCTATGCCAAACCTTAAGAAAGAAAGAAAGAAATCATAAATCCAACATGGTTGAGAGAAGGGAGCACCACTTACTGTTCCAGCCTCTGCTATGCACTGAAATGACAACATGAATTAGATGGTTCGGCCCACAAGGAGCTCAGTCTGAGAGCTTTACATAAATAACCACAGTATGAGTTTTGTATTGTAAGTATTGTAGAGCAAGACACAGAGAGAAGTATGTCTGAATTAGTGATTTTTACTAAATTAGAGATTAGCATACAGCGATGAGAATATGAAAAGGCAAAAATTGAGGTTTTTATTTAATATGGAGCTTGAAACCAACAAGTACATAATTTTAATAACCAAAACAAACAAATAAATGTCTATTAAACATTTACAAATGTCAGACGTTATACTAAGAACTTTATATTTGTTTTTTGTTGTTTATATTCATGTCTTATTGATTTTTTAGAGAGAGAGGAGGAGGAAGGAGTGAAAGGAACACCGATGTGAGAAATATCAATCAGTTGCCTCCTGTACACACCCTGACAGGAAATTGAACCACGCACAGGATGATGCTCATCCAACTGAGCAACACCAGCCAGGGCAGAGCTTTCTATTTGTAATCTCAATACTCACAAGTTGTGGGAAAGGAAAAGGCAGTACAATAAATACATTACTCCAGTAAGGCTAGAAAATTTAAACTGGGAGAGCTATATAACTGTAATCAGTAGGACGATGTTCAAGTAGCAAATCTGTGTTGAATGCTGCTTTACCATTCAGAAAGTTTCTTACATCAACATCAGGTGATTAGTCAAATCATCACGCAAGTACTTAAGAGAAAATACTTTGTGATCACACTTTATAATGCCCAGAGTAAATACAAGAGGGTAAATATTCTAAGTAAAAGAGAATGAGAACCGTTATACTTAAAGTTGCATCACTCAATGAAGACCTATAGATAAGAATCAGATTTATATAGATCTTTTTAATGCTGTTATTAATGCTGTTATTTTCTAGCCCCTAAAACCAAAGTGCAAGATTTCTGTTTTGTTGTTTTTTGTGTTTTTTTTTACTGTGTCCCCAATTCATTTCTCAGAAGTAGTGTGCTTCTTTTTAACCTGATTTTCCTGCTAGGAAACACTTTATTCCATTTGTTATAGAGTAAGCAGTCACTCTTTGATAGTTAAACCTGGCATTCACAACACATTTTAAAAAATTGATTATTAAAGGGAGGAAAGGAGGGAGGGAAAGAGAGAGAGAGGGAGGGGGGAGAGGGAGGGAGGAAGAGAGAGAGAGAGAGAGAGAGAGAGAGAGAGAGAGAGAGAGAGAGAGAGAAAGAGAAACACTGATTTGTTGTTTCACTTATTTATGCATTCATTGGTTGATTCTTGTATGTGCCCTGACCAGAGACTGAACCCACAACTTTGGTGTATCAGAACGACGCTCTAACCAACTGAGCTACCAGGCCAGGGCACACATACTTTTTGCAAACATTTAATTAAATGTAACAAGAATTCTTCTCCTGACCAGGGTCAGAGGGTAAACTTGAAGAGAAACGGACACTGAAAAGCAGCACATACCTGGGTAAGCCTTTGCCTAGCTCTTGCTTTTTCTTGGTTACTTGATGAATGACCTGTTCCCAGTTGACATTTCTCCGCGATGCATTTAGAATCTGCCGAAGGGTTGGCTTGAGCCCAGACTCCTTCTCTGTCTCACTCTTTCGATGGCCACTAATATTGCGAATGCGGCGAGCACTATTGAGGTTTGGCTCTGGAAGGTGTGCTCCAGTTTTGCTCTTCAAACTAATGTGCCGGGTGAGATCTCTTTGGAGTGACGCAGGAAAGCCAAGCTTACTTAGCTCAGGCAGGAGAAGGCCTGAGGGCTGACTTATATCACTCTTTTGAAGCTCCGCATCCAAGCTAGTGCTCTCAAAGCCCTCTGTTTCATAAGATACGTGAGATTTCACAGACTCATCAACCTGTCCATCTTCTAGAGAGGATTTTAAGTCTAGTAGTAAGCCAGAGTGTGGACTGGCTACAGAGGTCATTTGTAACTCAGATTCTTTCTGGTGAACTACTGACTCACATGGGGAAGGGGACAGTTTTCTGGGTGTTTTCAGGTTTTGGTGCTCTCCCTCTTTCTCACCAGCATCTTGAGTGCCGCAGGATAAGGCTTCTGTGGCTGCAGAATCCCGGGCTCCAATTCCTGTTCCATGCTTTTCCACGTCAGATATTTCTCCATCACTCTCATCTTCTAATGAGTGTACTTGAAACTCAATCTTCAAAGATCCTTTTTCAGACTCTTCTACATTCCTACTTGCTTTTTCATAGTTCCTGGTCCTCTTAGAAGTGCTAAGAAGTGGATCTTGCAATGACTCATGCAACTGTAGCACCTCTTTGGCTTTTTGTAGTGTATCACTTAAATTTTCATCAGATTCCCTCTGGGTGCCAAATCTACTTTTATTCCCTTTTAAAACATGAGGACATGAACTTTGCAATTTGGACCTGTAAGAAGAGCCATGGTTGTCTTCCCCCTTGTGTTTGTTTAAGGAATTTGAATGTTTTCCAGGAAAAAAGGAATTCGCTTTGGTGTTTTTTGAGGGATTCTTTGAATCTTGCTTTTGAGGAACTGATTTAGTGACTGGAATTGGAAGAAGTGGGGATTTCAATGATGGCATCTTATTTAGGTTATACGCTTGCTCAGAAGTGGCTTTGTGATTAAGAGAGCCACCATGTGTTTCTTTTTGTATTTTCAACGTCAGGGAATTATTTGTTCCATCAATTTGGGATGCTTGTGCTCCTTGGATTAAAGTAAAGTCAAACAAAGGCTTATCTATCATTTCCGACTTGCTCCCAGTGATGTCTTTCATTCCTGGTTGTAAATCCAGAGCCTTCTGGGACGGGTAAGGAGTCCAGCGATGGTGCTTTTCCCTTGCGACACTGCCGTTCTTCCCACCAACTTTGGAAGCTATGGTCTCTGTCTGCTTAGTCGTTTGGCTTTCTGGCTGCTCAAAATTGAAGTCAAATAAGCTCTGTGAAGAAAATTTATCACTTGTATATCCTTTAGAAGGACCTCTGTATGTGGCAACTGTACTAACTTTGTCATTTTCTTGCCGCTGCCATTTATATCTCTCTTGATTGTATTTGTTTGACTTGGATTTCTTGCTCCATGGCTTAGCCATGTCTTCCATTTGACAGTTAGAATTTCTGTTTCTGCCTGGTTGAAATTTGTCTCCAGGACTACTGTAATTCCAACTATTTGTACTGCGTACATTGGATTTCCAGTTTCCGTTACTGCTGTTCACATGCCAACTGGAAAAGCCACCTGTTCCTTCAGAATGCCAGCTGGAATTCCTTCCTGTACCATTGTGATTCCAATCTACTGTTCCATTATTTGAATGCCAACCACCTCCAGAATTACTATGATTACGAAACCAAGCTGAGGAGCCTCCTGCAACACCCTTATGCCACCCTCTTGGTCCAGCACCATTCCTCAAAGAATGTGCAAAGCTGTTTTTCCTAGTATTACTGAAGCCATCTTTCTCCCACTTCCAATCCCGCTGAGGAGGTCCCCGATGGTGCCATGCTGGCTGGCTGTAGCTTTCTCTGTCTTGGTAAGGAATTCTGTCTTCTCGTCTCCGTTGGAGCTGCCTGTCATCAGACTTTACTTCTTGGCTGCCACTGGAAGGTTCATCTTGTCTGAAAGAAAAAGTTTTTCATTACTGATTTAAAGGAATTCTTTTACTTCCTGTAAAGGCATAACCCACCAAACTTCCCCTCGACCTCCCTCCCCTGTTACTTAGACTATTTTGTAATATAGAGTCTATTTTTATTTTTAATAAAATGGCCAGGGTCAGCATTTTGAAAGTAAAAACAATTACATTTTGCAGCTATGGTTATCATAATTAATACAATTTAAGTTCAGCTGCTCTTAACAATATGATTTCTCCAGTTGTTGGTTCTTTCTGGGAAAAAAACAGTTTCTTAACCTATTTTAAATGGTAAGATTTTACTATACATTCATTAATAAACACTTTATCAAGCACATGTTCAATGACTGTTAGTGGAGAATGAAAACTTTTATGCACTATTTCTATTCCTGAAGGGCTTACAACCTAGTTCATAAATTAAGGTCACAAACAGAGTAAAATAGCACCAAACAAAAAAGCAGCACCCACAATTAGTGCCGTAAGGCACTGCGTGTGCTAGAGGTTTTTATAAAGAAGCTATCTATGGCTGCATGAACTATTCATGTTAGACAAGGAGCCCACAGAAATGGGATTAAATTTAAGGAAACATCACAGGAATACGTGTAAAATTATATCCTCTACAAACTTCCTATGGTATGCCTAGCATAGTGCTTAGCATATGGAAGGTGCTCAAAAAATTGAGTAATACTAGATAAAATTTATTGAGTACCTACTAATTGTCAGGCATGTAATGCTTAGCATTTTGTATAAATTATCTCATTTAATTTTCACAACTCTGAAACAAATATTCTTATTATTCCTATTTATTAGCTGAGAAAACTGAGGATTAGAGAAGTAACTTGTCCAGAATAGCACAGACAGTAAGTGGTATGACAGAGATTTGGACCTTGGCAGTCTGACTCTAGAGTCTACACTCTCAGCCACGAGGCCTTGATAGAATGAAAATCCCAAAACGTTTCTGTAGTGGGTCCCCTGTTCTGAACTTGACATGAATCTTAAACTAAGTACTGACTTTACTTTTTTAATATATTTTTATTGTCTTCAGAGAGGAAGGGAGATGCAGAGACAGAAACATCAATGATGAGAGAGAATCACTGATCAGCTGCCATCTGCACATCCCATCCCCAAATGGGGATCGAGCCCGCAACCCGGGCAAGTGCCGGGAATCCAATTGTGACCTCCTGGTTCATAGGTCAACACACAACCGCCAAGCCACGTAGGCCAGGCTCACTACTGACTTTAATTGGCTCTAAAACTTCTAATGTCTTTGAGATTAGAAGTTAACTATAATAATTAGAAGTTACCTATATCATGAATTTACTGAGCATCTCTTTTACCCTCTGACTTATGGTTTAATCATTTATACAGATAAGCTAACAATGGCACAAGAGTGTAATAACCAAAATAGAAGTTAGTCACCTAGAGGCTCTAACACCTTCAAACAAGAGTAAAGTACAGCTACACTGAAAGTGGTGAGAATGTCATTTGAAGGACTGAACAATAAAGAACCAAGTTGCCACTGACATTTTAAAAGTAAGTCTCCTTAAAGGACTTGTTCAAAAAGCATTTAGCATAGAGAGTAAAAATTACTTTCTTTTTATTTTCAAACCTCTAACTAAAAATGAAAGGTAGACCAGATATAACTAGTCCTCAAGAAGGATCTCTAAAATTTTATTTTGGAACTTGAAATGTTTCTCATCATGCCCTAGGACTTGCAAAATTACCACATCTCGTAACTGGTTCTCTCTTTTACTCATATCTGAAAATTTCTGCTTCAATAATTTAAGTATTCAGACCACAAATCAGCAATGTTAAAATACAACAAACAGCCTAATACATTAATATAGGTATAGGTATGAAATTATGTAGTACAAGCAGAAAAACTTATACTGCTGATATGATCTTGTCAAATTTAAAAGATAAATTTATCCAGTAAGTATTTACTAAAATACTTAAACATGAAAAGATAAATTAAGTATGATAGAAGCACCATGTTAATTCAATTAGGATGCAATAAGAATATTATATAAAATAGTCATATGAAGCTTATATACTAATACTTTTTCTATAAGAAAATTTGGGTATCAAATAAAAAGAATTTTTTAATAACCAAAAACTTTGGAATAAAAATAGTCCTACACAGAGTTATGAACATGGTAAAATTTCAGATATGTAGCAGCAATAGCTAGCTTTATTAGGAACAACACTGAGGTTTTTTTAAAGCAGATAGTACAGTAGTTCAAGAAAGGATTCCACTGCCCTTTTATGTATAAGACAGCAACTTCAGGCTAACCTTTACAACTAAGGTAAGACTGAATGCTACAGGCTGACAAGTATAGAAATGGAAAAGGTATTATCTACTTTCCTGTCTCAGATAGGCTTACTTTAAAAATCAAAATCATTACTCACCGACTTTGTTCTTTTCTTTGCTTTATTAACTGAACGAGTTCCTTGTCAAAATAATCTTCTTCTTCTTCTTCTCCCTTTCCATCATCTTCTCTTTCCTGGGCATCAATGTTATCTTTGTGCAACTGGCCAGAAATATGCTTTGCATATGCGGAAAGACCCACTTCTGTGACCCCGCACACCCGGCACTCATGACTGCTGTCCCTAGGGAAAGAGGGAGATGAGGGGCATTCAATTCTCCCCACTGGCATGGTACACTCACCAGATCTGCTAGTGTTTCCTCTGAGAGACACTGCACACTTTGGCACAGTGGAAAATTAGTGCTAATCAATTTCGATAGTCCTTTCATCCCTTTTAATGAGTTTGTTCATTGTTTACTTTTTAAATGAATTTAAGATTCTTTTCCAGCAATCAAGAGGCAGTAACACTTCAGAATGATGTCGTTTAGGAGGAGAAATCTTCTTGAATTGCTGTACTTAAAATCTTGTCAGAGGAAACATGGTGAAAGGGGAGGCAGGGTAGGGGGCTCAGAGCAAACAGAAGTTGCTCTGGAGCACACCCATGGTGCCAGCTGCACTCAGGAAGCCTGGTGACAGCACTTCCATTTAATATCTGGCTCAAGAGCTTTCTCCCAGTGAAAGTGAAGGGGTGGAGAAAAGAGTAGGCAGCAGAGCCAATCGCAACGCGGCAACTAAATGGAACAGCTGGAGCTCTGCCTGGAATGTGAAGATTCCGGGCCCAGGGCAAATGACCAGAGTGGCCTCAGCAAACTTTTTTGGTCTGAATGATACATGTGATCTACATTCTGCAACAGAAGGGCTTGTTTTATAGGGAATTGAAAGCATTTCAGTTGTAGGAAGTCAACAGCTGTGCTAGGCAAATGGTTTTTCTCAAATTTCAGAATATGCTACAGTTTAGAGAGAAGCAAAACCACGTCCTTAGTTAAGAAATTGATTGAGCAGACTTTTACTTTACACACTCAGTGGTAAAGCTCATCCTTGGCCAGTTCAAGAAGCTATGGGAGACGAGTAATTTAACTGCTTTTTTAGCATCCTGAAATCCCTTGATGGTTCAGCTGTCTATGTGGTCACGAAGAAACAACTCAACTCTTAGCATTTGTCTTGGGGTTATACTAGTGATACTTTGCATTTTCTGTACCGATCTATTAAAAACAAAACAACTCAACACAGAAGATATGCTGTCTTGGATAAAAGACTCTCTCTCTCTCTCTCTCTCTCTCTCTCTCTCTCTCTCTATATATATATATATATATACATATATATATATATACACACACACACACACACAACTCCACCTTCCCCTCACATATCTCCATCAACATATGGCAGAATTCATATCCATTAACCAGAAGAGACCTTCAAAACTGAATACTTCATTTACTAGTTACAAATCACCTGAACATTCATTTTTTAAAAAAGCTTATTGAGCAACTACTAAATTCTAGGCATCATGCTAAGTAATGGCTACAAGTTATCTAAGATGACAAAATATAAACAAAAAATGCCCACTATGCCCAGTAAATTTAAAAACAAAGAACACACTATTATTTTACTTTACAAGAATCATGGAAAATGCCTCAGAAAAATGGGGAAAATTCATTGTTTTTTGGGGTTAGTAATCTTAAATGCTCTGGGTATAGTTTTTGACATTAATACTCATTTTAATAAGTTCTAACCAGGTTCTCTGAAAATATCATTACCTGATTATCTTGAATATTAATATTATAATTCCTTCTAAACCTCAAGCAACTTTAATACACTGTTTTCATGAGAGTTTTCCACCACATTTATATACTTAGAGAAGAATAATCCTCAACTTTCTCCAATTTATCAGGGCTAGCCAGACTCTTCTCTCATGCAATTAAAATTAAGGTAGCTTTCAAAGTGAATGTTAACTTGTAACAGGAAACAAGCCTTTTCTTACAGCAACACGGATATAAGTTTAAAATATATAAATATAAATCGACCCAAATGGCAGCATCAGAAGTCTCTGAAGACTGTAATTAACCTAGAATACATAGTTCATAATAAAAATTTAAATCAACTGAGTTTTCTGGTTAGAAAATCTTTTTGGTTTTAAACTCTAAAATTATGGAACATGTTCTAGTCTACTTTTCTATCTAAAAGCCTACAGAATGCTAACCTGTAGTAGCAAAACATCATTCTAAAAGGTTTTCTTAAAGTCCCTAATTTTATCTTTATCCTTACTTCTAAGCAGACAATTTTCCTCATGTCCAAACTATCAAAATCCCTCTCTCTTTAAAGACATAACTGGAAGCCACACTGACTTTTTAAAATATTAAGGAATGTAGTGTAAAGTAGGCAGTATTTAACTCTGTTAAAAATAAACATTCATATTCATAAACCCACACACATTGCAATCTCCGAAGCACAAGCATATGTTGAACATGTAACAGATTCTTAAACACAGATTTTAAAACATTTCTGCTTTCCTTGCAAAAACTAATTATTAACCGTGGTTCCAAAGTTATTCGATAGAAAAACACCTTAAGAGATCCTGCCCAGAAGGGTACAGGCAACATAAAAATTAACAATAGAAACAATTTATCAAAAACCAGAAATCCCTAACATTTTTCTTATAAATGAAATCTAGTTTAAAGAAGAGAGAGATAAGCTCTCGTCTTATAAGAAACTTCAAAAAGAGAGAAGAGGATCCATATTTATCTATAGAAAGAACAGAGTAGGTCAACCACAAGTCTTAAAAATTAGAACACATCTGTGTCTGGAGACAAGCATATTCTATACACAATATGCACTCATGCTTCCATAGATGGTGCTTGGGAAAGCACATGTTTTAAAAAGTTAACAGCAAATTAAATAAAATCTTAATAATGAGACTTTTCAGATCTTTATCAATAACCAGTTAAAATATTATTTTGTATAAATATATAAAGTAATTTTTGGAAAAAAATACTGCTTTACTTCTTGACTAATAAAGGCAAAAATTCTCCTTAGGGCATGCAAAGGGCCAAAATTAGCTTCATCCTGTTACCACCCAATTTCCTCTCATGTGTGAAAGGCAAAGCCTTAAGATATTCTAGCCATAAGCTTTTCTTTATTAAGCTTGCTCTAACTATACCACAACAGCTGGTTGATAAATAAAGGTTTGTGTCTTTTTAATAGCATCTATCCATAGAAACTACTTTCAGGCCACACATCTGAACAAGTATATTAGGGAAAAAATAAGGAAATGCTTCAGATGTACACAATTATGAACCAAATAAGACAAGTTATTTAATTCTCAATCTAGCTGGCATTCAAAACCTAAAAAATATGCTCTTTACATTTTTAACCAGATTACAACCAAAAGTTATAGTGATCTATACTAACAAAAGGGTAATATGCTAATTAGAGCAGACATCTTCCGGACGTCCTTCTGGACAATGCCACACCAGCTGCCTGAGGCTCAGGCAAGCCGTGGATGGCGGCTGCCACTGCCAGGGCTGGCCTGAGACTCAGGCAAGGCACAGATGGCACAGCTGCTGCTGTGAGGGTCCGAGGCTCGGGCAATGAGGGCCAGGCCGAGGCTCAGGGCAGCCACAGCAGCCGGCAGTGGCAGCAGCAGAGGCATGATGGGGGCATTGCCTTCCCCTAATCGTCCAGGTCGCCTCCTGCAGAGGGAAGCCAGAGGCAGCAGGAACGAGGAGGTTATGGGGGCGGTGCCTTCCCCTGATCGGCTGGTTGCCCCCACAGGGAGCAGGCCTAAGCCATCAGTAGGACCTCCCCTGAGAGCCCCCGGACTGTGAGAGGGGGAAGGCTGGGTTGAGGGACTCCCCTCTTCCCATTGCACAAATTTTTATGCACCGGGCCTCTAGTACAAATATAAAAAGAAATAAGAAGCTGTAACATCATGAAATTCAGAGGGGGCGGGGGGATCACAAACTGATGATAAAAAGAAAAATAAATAATTGGTAACTATTTATCTCTATGCATAAACGAATGAACGAATGGTAACTGCTTGTCGCTACAGTAAATGCTCCAAGTAAATAGATGATTTGAGATTTTGTTTTTTTATAGTTTTGTCAGTTGTTTTTTCTTGCTATCTGCTTGCCTTGTTCCTTATCATTTGTTACAGGCTAGAAAAAAAACCATTATAACTTACTAGCATTGTATCTAAAAAATAAATAAATAAGTATTAAAGTGCTCTCCTCTAAATAAAAAGAGTTTGGGTGTTAAAACGGACATTTATATTGTCAGCTCAGAGGCTTCTAATGCTTTCTCTTTAATTATTTGACTATGCTCCAAATAACAAAATGGTAGACAAATTCTCCATGGGAGGAAGGAAGGAAAAACAAGTTACAGAAAAATATATATGTAGCCATGGTTCAGTTATGTTAGTAAGACAAAATGTGTGTGTATAGCTAAATACAAATCTACTGTACTTTCTGGTGTTTAAGACGACTTTTTAACCCAGGAAAATCTTCTCAAAAGTTGGAGGTCGTCAATGGAGCTGGATGGAGACCGCAAGTGTCTCCGGTCGCCTCCTTTTTGTGCCGTGTACAGTCTCCGTCCGGACTTTTTAACCCAGGAAAATCTTCTCAAAAGTTGGGGGTTGTCTTATATGCCCAGTCGTCCTATACACCGGAAAATATGGTATGTATACACACAGAAAGAGGTTTGGATAGAATATAGACTGAACTGTTGACTTTCTTCTAAAAGGAGAGGAGTTGGGACTTAAGAGGGGGAGGGAGGTGTTAGACGACTTCTACCTTTTTTTACTTTTTATGATTCTATATTGATTATGAGCATGAATCTCTCTCTTTTTTTTTAATATATCTTGATTTTTTGCAGAGAAGAAGGGAAAAGAATAAAGAGTTAGAAACATCAATGAGAGAGAAACATCAGCTGCCTCCTGCACACTCTCCACTGGAGATGTGCCTGAAACCAAGGTAAATGCCCTTGACTGGAATTGAACCTGGGACCCTTGAGTCCGCAGGCTGACACTCTACCCACTGAGCTAAACCGGTCAGGGCATGAACATGAATCTTAATCAAAATTTGTTTTTTAAATGTTTTAAATAGCTAATTAGTGATCTTTGAATATAATAGGCTTTAATCTACCAATAAAATTAACTTCTCTCCTAATGACTAGATTTATTGACCTCATTTGTTTTATTTTATAATATAGTCAGGTGGCAGGCAAATAGCTCACAATAAGGTGAATTCCTGAAGGAAGTTTGTTGGAAATGGGATTAATTAAGATAGTCCACATATAATTGAAAGTTGACTATTTCATAGGTTCCCAATAACAATGAGTTAAAGAATATATATACTCAAGATTACATCGGGTCTCCATACTAAATCAGAGTGAAAGGCTCATACTGTGGCTAAGACCTAACTTTCACACAGTAAGTGGAAAATTCCACTCATATGCTAAATAGCTGCTGAAAGTTTAATAACATTAATTAACTCACACAATCTAAAACTGTATTACTTACAATACATATAACTCCAAATGGCTTAGGTTGGCATCTGAACAAAGCTTGTAACTATTATGCATGGAATCTATATATATAAATGTCCAATATGCAAAGTGTCCCCTCGGGAGTTCGACCAGGAATTCAACCCGGAGTTCGATCCCTCGATATAACATGTGCTGACCACCAGGGGGTAGCACAGAACGAAATCCCTTGATCAGCCCTAATTGCCAGCCAGGCCTAGAGACCCTATTCATGCATGAATTTTGTGCACCGGGCCTCTAGTAAGATATAATTAATATTTCTCAGTTCCCCAATGTTTCTGTTTCATATTGCCTTCAAATTTCAAATCCACAAAAGTCAAAACGTCAAAGAAAGGAACCACAGAAGAAAAAAATAACAATGGAATACACATATACTACATTTAATTTTTTAAAGGTGCTTATTTACTACATTTTCTTTCCTTAAACATCTCAAGCCTTATATCACAAAACAGCACTTTGATTTCTTACACTAATGAGATTCTGTACTATTTAGCAGACTTTGGACTTTTCAGACTATTCTAGCAACACTAACCGTTTATTGCATGCAATAAAATGTCCTAACTGCAAGGCTGGTGTGTAAGAATGACAAAGCTTGTTAGCTCATCCCAATATACCTTTGTTATAATCTACTTACAATAGCTGCTGTGAATTCTATACATTTGAGATGCACAAAGATTTAATCTTTTTGAATGACAAAAAATCTACTGTACTTTTTATTAATCCTAAAAGATAGTTCTATGCCATAAAATAACATTCATTTATGAAGGATGACTATAAAACAGGCTGACAGGTCCCATCGTACTCAGCTCCCCCCACATCTCAGAAGTTTATGGAAGACAGAGGTTTCCATACCTGCCCTTCAGGTTCTCAAGTTCCCTGTGATGCAACATGCTCCTCATGTGTTCATCCATCTCCTTCAAAATTAAAGAAAGTAGATTAAACTAAGGGGGATTGCGTTGTGAAAAAAAAAATTCCTCTGTTCATGTTTAATCAACAATGATCATGTTTAATCAAGCTCCTAGTGTCAAAAGTATTTATGGTTACTCGTCTCAATTCAATATTGTAATCGGTTCCTTATTAAATATTTCTTTAGCTATGTTCTTTTTTTAAATAAAGGAATTTTAAAGAAAGACCCATATAAGTGGCTTTCTAAAAAGGTTACAAAGTATATTGCTTTTAGAAGACAAGAGCTTTATGAATAAATTATGTGAGCCCGCTGGTGTGGTTCAGTGGTTGACCATCAACCTATGAACCAGGAAATCACAAGTTCAATTCCTGGTCAAGGCTCATACCTGTATCCACCTTTTATGGGAAGAAACGTACATCTGTGGGAAGAGCTTCCACTTTAAAACATGCACATGTATATGCACATACCTCAAAAAACTCAAAAAGCTGTAAATATCTATCCCACTGCCATGCCAAAGTATATATAGGCATCATGCCATAATAAGAGAATGGCTTTTAGCCCTAGCCGGTTTGCTGTATAAATTTTGGTGAGTTTGTTCTAGGTCTGTGAAATAATGCCATTAGTATTTTAATGGGGATTGCATTAAATCTACAGATTGCTTTGGGTAAGCCCTCGCTAGTTTAACTTAGTGGATAGAGCGTCAGCCGGTGGGTGGACTGAAGGGTTGCAGGATCGATTCCACCCAAGGGCACATGCCTGGGTTGTGGGCTTGATCCCCAGTGTAGGGTATGCAGGAAGCAGCCTATTGATGATTCTCTCTCATAATTGATGTTTCTATCTCTCTCTCCCTCTCTCTTCCTCTCTGAAATCAATTTAAAAAATAATTTAGAGAATGGCTTTTACATATACTATTAGCTGTGTTGAGTATTGCTATTAGCTATGCCCTGTGCTTAAATGCCTCAAATATTTTCTCACTTGAACTACAAAACACTGCTGAGGGAGTATTATCCTATATAATAAAAGCTTAATGTGTAAATCAACCAACGGCGGAACGACCGGTTGCTATGACACGCACTGCCCACCAGGGGGCAGACGCTCAACGCAGGAGCTGCCCCAAGCCCGCGGGCCCCAGGCCAGCCAAGGCGGGTGCCAGTGGAGCCCCCCAATCGCCCCACCGGTCGCCCCACAGATCGGTCCTTATTGTTGTATAGGCCTAGGGACCCTACCCATGCACCATTTTCATACTTTGGACCTCTAGTTCATTTCATAAAGACAAAAACATGCAGAGAAGCTAATTCATTTATTCCACAAATATTTACCAAGTGCTTATTTATCAAGGACAGAGTTAGGCATTAAAGGGGTAAATGTGAAAATGTTCCCATTCTTATCTTCTCAGAGTCATAATCA
Source organism: Murina feae (assembly GCA_004026665.1). Classification (NCBI taxonomy): domain Eukaryota; kingdom Metazoa; phylum Chordata; class Mammalia; order Chiroptera; family Vespertilionidae; genus Murina; species Murina feae. The sequence goes on along the minus strand of PVJC01001698.1, from coordinate 3,670 downwards.
AGTGGTCAAATTGGGACGCAAACCCTGGCAGATCTGACATCAAAGCCAGTATTTCAAATAGCTGCTACATTGTAAGTATCTAGTGCCTTGAGATTTTTCATTAGATACAGTTTATTTGTCAAAAAGTATACAACAGCTCTAACCAGTTTGGTTCAGGGGATAAAGCCTGAGGACTGAAAGGTCCTGGGTTCAATTCCAGTCAAGGGCATGTACCTTGGTTGCGGGCACATCTCCAGTAGAAGGTGTGGAGGCAGCTGATCGATGTTTCTCTCTCATGGATGTTTCTAACTCTCTATCCCTTTCCCTTCCTCTCTGCAAAAAATCAGTAAAATATATATTTTTTAAAAAGTATACAACTTAACATCCTAGTCTTAATTCAAGTTATCTACTACAGAGTGACAAACAAGGCTGTTTCAAAACACTCCCTTAAACAGCAATTTCACTAAAGATGACCACTGTTTCCTCTTACCTCTACAATGCTTCCTTTGGAGGGACAGCTTTACATGTGACCCTTCTAACTGCAACTGATTTGCCACTAACTAGAATGAATAGTTAGAACTGAAAACTGAGTCAAGTTAGTGGCATTATACAGAATGAAAAAAATCCACGAGCAATACACAACAACTGCTCAAATCCCTGATGATTGTTCAATTTTTCCTTGGATTATATTACATGTGCCAAGGCCCTGGTTAGGTAGATCAGTTGGTTAGAGCATTGTCCCTATGTGTCAAGGTTTCGGGTTCAATCTCTGTCAGAGCACATACAAGAATAAACCAATGAATACATAAATAAGTGACACATAAAAACTGATGTTTTTCTCTCTCTCTCACCTTCCCTCTTTTCCTCTCCCCCCCACCAAAGTCAATAAATAATTTTTAAAGACTTACATATGCCAAAATCCTTTTATTGGGCTAAATTTAACTGGGCTCTATTTCTTGCACTGAAACCATTACTGACCTAAACTGTATTCACTGAAGTAAGTTATTCTCTGATATAAAACCTAATTCTTCATTCTATTTCAATTATAAAAATGTTATTGTTCAAAATTAATTTTAACATGAGTTGATTAAAACATTTCCCAAATCTTTTTCTAAATTTACATATGAAATGCTCTCCCATCTTGCTTTGAGGAATGAATGCAAACAGAAACCCAACTGAGTTCTCAAAATAACTGGTAAAGATCTCCAGGCACAGGATTAAGGTAACATATAGCTGCTCAGTTACCAAGCTTCTATTGAGATTCTTTTGTATTAATCAGTATTATATGTATGTGGGTTTTTTTGTTGTTTTTTTTGGAGGGGGAGAGGGTGGGGAAGGAAAAGGGAGGAGGGGATGTGGGATGTGTATGTGTTTTAATCCTCACCCGAGAGTATGTTTTTATTGACTTTTTTATTTATTTTTATTTTATTTATTTATTTATTTTTAGGAAGAGGGAGAGAGGTTGCCTCTCACACATGCCCCAACTGGAGATCAAACCCACAACCTTTTATTAACCCAGAGGATAATACTACAACCAACTGAGCCACCAAGCCAGAGCAGTATCATGTTTTTGTTTGTTTTATTTCAACTTTTTTATTGATTTTTAGAGAGAAACACTGATGTGAGAAACATTGATCGGTTGCCTCCTGCACATGCCCCCACTGGTGAACGAGCCCAGGACCCGAGCATGTGCCCTGACGGGGAACTGAACCAGCAACCTTCTGGTGCTCGGGAAGACAACCAAGCACCCTGGCCAGGGCAGCGTTATGTTTTTAAAGAGGGGGAGGGAGAAGGGGAAAATCTGGAAAACAGTATATAATATTAAAAAAGGGTTTTTTTGGCCTCGCTGGTGTGGCTCAGTGGTTGAGCATCAACCTATAAACCAGGAGGTCACAATTCGACTCCCAGCCAGGGCACATACCCGGGTTTCGGGCTTGATCCCCAGTGTGGGGTATGCAGGAGGCAGCCAATCAATGATTTTCTCTTATCACTGATGTTTCTATCTGTCCCTCTCCCTCCCTCTCTGAAATCAATAAAAATATTTTTTTAAAAAACACAACTTTTTAAATATATATTTTTTAACTCAAGGACTTTTCAGTCTTTGATAAATTAATGAATATCAGGATACTCAGTGATGGAGTAAACAGCTCATACTTAAAGTCAACCTAAGATTCCTTTCTCTTCCACAGCGTATTTGGAAAAAACCAGGGTTACACTACTTTGGGAAACTAGAGAGAGCACTGCTTCAACATAAGTTGTTCATGATCTATCTAAAAATAGTATCAGAGCTATTTCTTTTAATTACCTATTATGCTAATTTCTTAGACCACATTAATCTTAACACTTAAATGATGCCATTCCCTTGCTTAAAGGCCTGTAGTTGGCTTTGCCTAAGGATAATCCCACTCCTTGATTTAACCTCATTATGATCCATATAAAAGCACAAAGATACTAAAATATGTTTCAATCCAGAGTAGAAAAGATTTAAAATAGCAAAATTATGAAATATCACAAGATAGGGCTGCTACTCCATCAAAGTCTGAGTTCACTCCTCTGAGTGTCTATCTATGTACCTGACACTTTTATCAGTTTCCCATCCCTCCAATCTGAACATAGCCATAAGGGATTTTTGTTTATTGAAAATCTGTGTAAACCCTGATCTAAATTTTTTAAAACAAGAAAAGCAGTTTTTTGTTTTCTTTTTTACTTTTGTAAAAGGCAGCAGGTATACTATTAAACACTAGAGGCCCAGTGCATGAAAATTCATGCACTGGAGGGGGAGTCCCTCAGCCCGACCTGCCCCCTCTCACAGTCCGGGAACCCTCAGGGGTGGGAGGCAACCCGGTGATCAGGAGATGGTGACACCCCCATCACACCTCTGCTGTTGCCACTGCTGGCAGTGTAAGCCTCGGCCGGCCCTGCTTACCCGAGCCTCAGGTGGCCCTGGGTGGCTGGGCAGCTGCCATCTGAGGCTTGCTTGCACCTCAGGACAGCCCTGCCGCCCTGGCGGGGCTGAGGGGACTGGGCACTGCCATCTTGTGGCTGTGGGCGCCGCCATCTTTTAAAGGTATGACAGTCAATTAGCATATTCCCTCCTTATTGGCTGTGGGCATTACCATCTTTGCAATGGTGTGAGCGTCAATTAGCATTTCCCTCTTTATTAGATAGGATGATTTTGAAATCTCAATCTACTTTTCCATCACTAACAGAAATCCTGTAAGAAAAAAAATTCTTCATCCCAGCATACTAGACAGATCATAATCAAATTCCTCAGTCTTGTATTCAACCCTGTTTACTATCTCCACTTAAATTACAGTCCCACCATTCCCAAGATGAAACTGTTTTAATCAGAGGAGCCTTCTTACCAACTCCTAGAACTGTTATATGCCATTATATCTCTATACCTTTGTACACGTTCTCTCACCCAAAATATCTCTTCTCTGTTTCTTTCAAACCATCTTACTTCCAAATATCTTTCAAATAGCTCACAATAATCTTCCCAGTTATCTGGATTCCCAATATTAAAGAACACCTTAAAAAAATAGAGAAAACAATACCTCAATATTTAAGCTAGCTGCACTACTTTGAAAGTAAAGGATAAAAGGCAAGAAAAAGCAAAAAGTGAGACAACTTGCAGCCAATTTCCCTAGGCACAGGGAAATTCTTTTCGTTCTTAAAAATGTCTGTTTTT
>PVJC01001697.1:0-89286 GCA_004026665.1 Murina feae | reverse complement strand
CCTCACCTCGCAGAGTCTATACTGCAACAATGTTATAGTTTTAGACTCAGGCTAGGTCTGCTGTTCCCTTCAGCTCCCGAGGATTCTATGATTGATACATTATTGAAACATGTTTCGGAGCCTGCCCGCCAAGGGCTGAAAACAGTATCGCTTTCGCTCCTGCTGCAACGGACGCTGCCTAAACGTTTACTCAGGTCCGCGAGTGGCGGCCGCCATGTTGGCTGGGCTAATTTGCATACAGCACTCTGATTGGCTGGTGGGCGTGGCTTACCCTGTCTCGGAGAAACGGTTAATTTTAATATTTCGCTTTTATTAGTTTAGATTATAGACTAGAGGCCAGTGCATGAATTTGTGCATGGATGGAGTCCAGCTGGCCACAGCCGCTCCTCCTGGCCTGCCCCAATCCTGTTCACACCCCACCCTGATTGAGGGGGGGCATCCAGGGGGATGAGCTGTGGGTGGTTAGCAGGCTGGCTCTGCCCCCTGGTTGCACTCCCAGTCCAACTCCTTGTGGAGGGGACAATTTGCATATTAGCGTTTTATTATCTAGGATATTCCTTTTCTTGGATTACCTGTTAAGGATTGAAAATCCATCTCCAATTTTGTTTCTTCTGTCTGGAATTATCTCCTGATAATAAAATTGTTATTTACAAATGCCTACCTGACGTCTCCACTTTGATGTCAGTTAGAACCATGACAACCATGACCAAAACGGGGCTCACTATTCCTTCTTCTCTATCCCTCCACTTCCCCTCTTCTTCTGCATTTCAGAAGCAGCTTTACTACCATCAGTTCTTAAGTTAAATATCTATTTAATTTCTTTGTTTATTTCATCTCACTGTCTACATTTCAAACATAATAAACCTTTCAAGTTAGCTGTCAAGTTTTCTGCTTTTGTTCACTTCTTTCCACCCACTGCTTCCACTAAGATTCCAAGCTGTCATCCTCTCCTGCCTTGATTTCTTTGCCAGTTTCTACTTATCTTCCTGATTTTATTCTTACTATTTTTCAATCCATCTTAACAAGAGTCAATTTTTAATTTAATTTTTAATTAAATCATGTCACTTCCTACTTAAAACCTCAGTGGCTGCCAATTGCTCTTTTAATGAAATTAAAATCCCTTCCCCAGCCACACTGTATAAACCAGCATGACCTAAATTCTGTCTTCCTCTTTAGTTTCACATTTTGTCACTTATTTATTGTGTTTCGTGAGAGGTGATGATCTTAGATCACCTTCTTGAACATTCCAAGTCTTTCCCTGCTCAGAGTCTTTGTATCAGCCTGAATAGCTTTTCTTCCAACTCTTTCTGACTGATTTATTTGTAGTCTTCTAATCTCAGATTTTTAAAGCAGTCTTTCAGAACTGCCCAAACCTTGCACTTACTTCTATGATAGTACACCATCTACTTTCTTCATATAAATGATCAGAAACTGTAATTATCTTATTTGATCATTTATTAGTTTAATACAAATTTCCCACACTAAGTATGTAACTTCAAGAGAGAAGATCCTTGCCTGTCATTGTACCAACACTTAGGGAAGTGACATATACCATATTTTCCGGCGTATAAGACAACTGGGCGTATAAGACAACCCCCAACTTTTGAGAAGATTTTCCTGGGTTAAAAGTCGTCTTATACTCCGGAAAATACAGTACTTAGAAGATTCTCAGTCAATACCTGTTGCATCTGTGACAGACTGGCTGAATGAAGTAATTAGCTAAGTACCTAATTAAATAATGAGTGAAAGAAAGAAAAATCGAATTTCTAGAAGTATGAGACTCATCAGTTTTTGAAATTACTGTTGTATTCAATTCATAGGCAGTGTTTCCCAATAAGATAATAATTTAGGAACTTCCTCACCTGAGTTTTATGTTTTTGTTCAGACTTGACACCTTTTTTGGATACAAATAATTTTGAGTGAAATTTAGGGAAAGATGAGACTTTTTTTCTCTAAAGATGCTATTAAATCTTTAAAAGGAGAAAGTATGATGTAGGGACTTTTTCACAAGGGAAAACTAGATTACTTTACATTAATTAAAACATTTTGATAAAGAATAATTTAAACTAAATGTTAATGATTCTATCTTTTTGGTGCTGTCACCTTTTGTTTCTCATCTAAAATGGGATCATATTTCACAAGTAATTAAGGCTCTTAGGGCATTGATTATCTGTGTTGGCTTTGTTTTTTCTTTTTTTGAAAAAGTATTTTGGTCTTAGATCTTTTCATGGATATTAGGAAGTAAAAAGGAAGAGAAAATACATGTTTTAATGACTCTATGAGTGAATAGTGTAAAATCTCCATAGTATTTAATACATAAAAATTATTTTAGATATGGTGAGAGGAAATTCCAGAGCCTTTGGAGTTTATTTACCAATTAAGTGCAATAAAATTATAGTAGTTTTTGGATAGAGCATTCACTACCAAGGAAATTATCAATTAACCAATATATAATTTTATTGGTTTCTATATTTTTGAAAGAATTTCTGCCTTTTATCCTTCCAACTAATAGTAGATTTGTGACATTGGCCATTAGTTTCATAGACTCATTTATAAAGTCATAAATTTTGAAATTAATTCCAAGGAAGATATTACAACTATCCCTACTTTACAAATGTGGAAACTAAGGCACTGAGAAGTTAATCAACTTGCTTGCAGTCACCAAGATAGTAAGTGACAGAGCCAGGGTTGTACTCTCGGTGGTCAGACTCCCTGACATGTCCCTTAACCTCTTAACCATGGCGGCTCTATTTAGTTGTTTGTGTGTGTGTGTGTGTGTGTGTGTGTGTGTGTATTGTTTGTTTTTTTGTTTGTTTGTTTTGCTTTTCTAAGTAAATTTGGTACCATAATGAAAATAAAAAAAGAGGGACGTGTATTTTACATAATAGAGTTTTATAAATTTGGTGTGTTGTAGTGTTTTTTTTTTAATAAATCGCATGTCAGTAGATATAGTACGGGATTTGAATTCTGATTGTTCTCTTCGATATAAAATGAGAATAAGAATAACACCACTTGTAAAGAGTACCTTTAATCAGGGATATGAATTTTCTTAGGTCTGATTCCCTAAAAGGAAAGCCTGAGATGGGGTTCAAGTGCAGGTGATTGAGGATGGCCTTTAGGAGAAAGCAGCTGAAACTTGCAGAGTAAGATTGCAGGAAAATGCTAAGCAAGACTGTGAGTTTAACCTTAGCCTGATCGCATCAGAGCTGTGAAGCACTACTTGTACCTGCAAGTTGCTCCTGGAGGCAAAGGGAACAGTTACATTTATCTCTGTGTCTCATGGCCACTCACTAGCTACTAGCTACAAGAGAAGGATGGGGATGATGAGTGATGTGCTTCTTCTACAGAACAAAGTGGCTCCTGTTTAGCCAATCAGAATGCTCTAGAGATATGGCAGACCTGTACCATCACCATCCAGTGCACAGCAGATGGGAGATGCTTGCTCCAGCCCCAGTGATGGAATCTGGGTGGAATCTCAACAGTATCTACTATGATAATGCTGTCTAGAATTTGGTATCTCAATTCAATTGCGTCCTAGGACTTTGAAAGTCATAAACAGTATGTCTGAGAGGTTAATTTAATTACTACCTGTGCATTTTTTTTTCCTTTGCATGGACACATTGCTAAGGTTTTCCCAGCTTAATTCAAAAGTGCATGAGATATTCTAACAGTTTCCAAGACTCAGAGCTTTTGAGTCCTAACCTTTATTTTTTTTTACAGTCATTGAATTATTAATTAATTAGTAAAATTCTTCCCCCACGTAACAAGGTCACAGTTGCTGATAATATCTGTAATAATAAAAGCATAATATGCTAATTAGACAGGACAGCTGAATGGCCTTTCAGACATCATTCTGAATGTTCTTCCAGACAAAGCAGTTGTGGTAAGGGCCAAGACATAGGTGGTTAGGGGCGATCAGGCAGGTAGGCAAGCAGTTAGGGGTGATCATGCAGGCAGGTGAGTGGTTAAGGGCAATCAGGCAGGCGGGCAGAAGGGTTAGGGGTGATCAGGCAGGCGGGTAGAGTGGGTAGGGGTGATAAGGCAGGCAGGCAGAGTGGTCAGGGGTGACCATACAGGCAGGCAGGCAGGCGAGCAGTTAGGATCTAGTGGTCCAGGATTGGGAGAGGGATGTTTGACTGCCCCAAGGGGTCCTGGATTGTAAGAGGTCCCCTCCTGTGCATTCATTTCATGCACCAAGCTTCTAGTTATCAGTATAATATGCTTTAGAATTAATACACATTATACTGTAACTACTAGGGTAAAATATGAACACCTATTATAACTTCCTAATTGTAGAATTGTGGGAAGTTGTCCTTTTAAAAAGAACAGTAGATTAGAGTGAATTCACTTTATTTTCTATTAGAGTCCCAGTGTACAAATTTGTGCATGGGTGGAGTTCTGCCTACCTGCTTCAATGGGGGCTGGGCCAGTGGGGGGAGGGGATGAGGGAATTTGTCTGGCAAGCCCCACCCCCAATCGGGGTGGGAGGGGAATTGGGGGCAAAGCTGGCTGGGGGGCAGGGCCATGGATGGTTGGCTAGCTGGCCCTATACCCGATCAAGGTGGGGGGATCGATTGGGTTTGGAGGCCAGGCCAGTCAGAGGAGAGGGGCCACAGGAGGTTGGGGGGTGCATTTGGTGCCCCAACCAGGCTGGTTGGCTGCCACAGTGTGTGTCATAGCAACTGGCCATCTAGTCATTCTGGTAGTTCCAGTTGTTTCATCATTCTGGTCACTTGGCTTTTATATATACAGATTTTTTAAATTTATTTTAATTTATTTTTTAAATATATTTTATTAATTTTTTTACAGAGAGAAAGGGAGAGGGACAGAGAGTCAGAAACATTGATGAGACAGAAACATCGATTAGCTGCCTCTTACACATCTCCTACTGGGAATGTGCCCACAACCAAGGTACATGCCCTTGACTGGAATCAAACCCGGGACCTTTCAGTCTGCAGGCTGACGCTCTATCCACTGAGCCAAACCAGTTAGGGCTATAGATTTTTTTTAAGTCAGAAAATTATTACGTTATAATTTTGGGAGTTAGTAACATTTTAATAATATTACATATTTCTTAGACATTTCTCCTGTCTATTATCTATCTTTAAATATAGGTGGATTTATCCACAATGAAATAATAAATCTCTGAGGTTCCTGACACCTTATCCACCTCCCCTGATCCTCTCTCACCTGTTCTCTCTTCTGTTATTTCTCAGTTCAGCTTTGCCAAAATGTTTTTTGAAGATATAGTGAGAATATGCTTTTTTCTCCTTTGCATGTATCCCATAGCTCCCATTATAAACAAGGCTAATGTATTGTTGGCAATACAGCTTTTCATTTATCTCTATCTTTATTATCTATCTATCTATCTATCTATCTATCTATCTATCTATCTATCTATCATCTATCTATCTTTAAGTACCAAAGTACTGGTAATTTGTTGTTATAGAAACATTTGCTTAGTATTTTAAAAATCTGAAAACTGAATCATTTATGTCTTGAGAGAGACCAAGAGAATTATAAATATATTGAACTTTTTTAATTGACTTATTTTTTTATTCCACTTATTTATGTATTCATTGGTTGAATCTTGTATGTGCCCTGACCAGGGATTGAACCTGCAACCGTGGCACATTTGAATGATGTTCTAACCAACTGAGCTGCTGGGCTAGGGTACATTCAATTTTTCAATAGAAAACAATTAACTTATTTTGAAAACTGTTCAGACCTTTCTCTTAGGTATCATATTGTTATTTTAGACCAAATTACTTATTATTACTGGATTTTTATTTTGCATTATATCTAAAGTAACATTTTTCTTAAAATCAGGTGAAGCAATTCTGGAATAACAAAATAAAGACATCCAATTTTTTTTCCAAAAATGTGGAAAGAAGTAAAACTACATCTATTGACAGATGACATTATCTTATTCATAGAAATTCTGAGGAATTCTATGAATGCTATAAACAAATTAAGCAGGGTTGTAACATACAAAATCAATATACAAAAGTCAATTGTATTTTTATGCATTAGTAAATTCCAGTGCAAAAAAGAAAGAAAGAAAAATCAGCTATTGCCAATAGCTTAAAAAACAATAAACTATTTTGGAATAAATTTTACAAAAAAAAATGCAAAGCTTGTATTCTGGAATTCCAAAGTATCATTAATTTAAATTAAACAACACCTAAATAAATGAATAGACATATTGTGTTCATGGATTAGCAGACAATATGATTAAGATGGCAGTATTGCTCAAATTGATTTATAACTTTAATACAATCTCTATCACAATCTTAGATGTTTTCTTTGTAGTAAATAACAAGTTTCCTTTAAAATTCGTATGGAATTTGTAATTAAAAATAACCACAACAACTTTGAAAAATAACAAAGTTGGAGCACTCACACTTCATGATATATAAACTTGCTACAAAGCTACTATAATCTAGAATAGTGGGATACTGGATTGAGGATAGATATATCAATCTAATCTAATAAAAGATATGCAAATCTAATGTCTAATCTAATATGCAAATTGGTGTCACTCTGCTACACCTAAGCCTTGCCCACCAGCCAATCGCCATGCCCACTGAACAATCAGAGCAACTATATGCAAATTAACCCAGCCAAGATGGCAGTCAGCAGCCACAGAGCTGGAACAAGCAGGAGGCTTACCCGTACGATGGAGGAAGCTAAGGTTCCCATCTGCCTAGGCCAGCCGTGGCCTCCACTCAAGGCAACAAAGTTTTCATTATAGAAGATAAATAAACCCCAGATACCTGCTTCCAGGCTTGGGCTCAGGGAATCGCTAGGAGCCTGGGTTGTCAGGGACAACGCAACCTGGGCTCTAGTTAAAGCAACAAAGTTTCAACTTTAAAAGTTAAATAAATCCCAGATAACTGCTTCCAGCCAGCCTCGCTGCAAACAGCCATCAGCCCCTCACCCAGGCTGGCCAGGTACCCCAGCAGGACCCCCCTCCCTGAAGGAGATATGGCCAGCCTGGGTGAGGGGCTGATGGCTGTTTTAAGGTTGGCCACATTCCTAGCAGGACCCCCCTCCCTGAAGGGGATGTGGTCAGCCTGTAAACGGCCCTCAGCCCCTCACCCAGGCTGGCCAGGCACCCCAGCAGGACCCCCACCCTGATCCAGGACACCCTTCAGGGCAAACCAGCTGGCCCCCACCCATGCTCTAGGCCTCTATCCTATATAATAAAAGGTAATATGCAAATTGACCCTAACAGTAGAACCACTGGGAATGACTGGTCACTATGACACACACTGACCACCAGGGGGTAGACGCTCAATACAGGAGTTGACCCCTGGTAGTCAGTGCGTTTCCACAGGGGGAACTCTGTTCAGCCACAAGCCCGGCTGCCAGCTGCCAGCACAGCCGTGGTTGCAGGAGCCTCTCCTGCCTCCTCAGCAGAGCTAAGGATGTCCAAATGCAGCTTAGGCCTACTCCATGCTGGCAAGTGGACATCCCCCAAGGGCCCCCAGGCTGCCAGACAGATGTCTGACTGCCAGGTCCCCGGGGGAACGGAACTAAGCCAGCAGGTAAACATCTCCTGAGGGGTCCCAGATTGCTAGAGGGCACAGGCTGGGCTGAGCAACCCCCCCAAGTGCACAGATTTTCATGCACGGGGCCTCTAGTCAATAAACAAATGTTCAGAAATAAATCTAGGTATGCATAGTCAACAGATTTTTAATGAAGAAGTCAAACCATTTATTGGGGAATAATGCTAGGACAACTGAATAGCTAGCTATATGGAAAATAATGCAATTGTAGCATTGCAGCATACAATATACAAAAGTTGACTTAAAATGAATAAAACACTATTGTGTGCTGGTTTCAGCCTAACAATAACCAGTGTTATGACTGGAAAGGCCCTAGTGGTTCTTATTAAGATTATAAAATGTCCTCAGCGATAACTATCAAGAATCTTTGAAAGAGACAAATTTATTACTTACAAATTCTGTAAATGAGATTGCACACTTGGACCACCCACACAATGAAGTCCAGGTAAAGGAGGTGTTTTGGAGTTTTGCTTTCATTCGGGTGGGGAGCCAGCATTTTAGTCATGTACTGGCAATGTGTTTATCCAGAGAGCCATCTTTGAAATGGGTGCCTCAGCAATCAAAGCTTGTCAGGTACCTGCACTACCAAGAGAAAAACCAAACAGTCTGGGCTTGTACTACAAACACCTATATTTAAGATCTAAACCTATATAACTCTTAGAAAAAAATAGTGGTAAATCTTTATGACCTTATTTTGGCAAATGATTCTTAAATATGACACCAATAGCTCAAACAACAATAAAATGATAGATTGGACTTTTATCTAAAGTAAAAAATCTTTTTCAGCCCTGACCGGTTTGGCTCAGTGGATAGAGCGTCAGCCTACAGACTGAAGGTTCCCAGGTTTGATTCTGGTCAAGGGCATGTACTTTGGTTGTGGGCACATTCCCAGGAGCAGGTGTGCAGGAGGCAGCTGATCAATGTTTCTCTCTCATCGATGTTTCTAACTCTATCCCTCTCCCTTCCTCTCTGTAAAAAATCAATTAAAAAATATATTTTTAAAAAAATCTTTTGCATCACTGATACCATTAAGAAAGTGAAAAGACAACCCACAGAATAGAAATATTTGCATATTATATATTTAATAATGCAGAATATATAAATGACTCTTTGACCTCAACAATAGAAAGTAACTGCGACAGAGAGTGTTTGCCTCACAAGTTGAAAATATTTACAATTTTGCTCTTTGCAGTGAGAATATGTTGATATCTGTTCTAAAATAGCAGGTTTCTCATTAACACCAAGTCCTTATGTGCCCGAATGACTCTCTGGGGCAGCTGTGCTCCACAGGATGGCTCAGTGTCCTACCTCTAAATCAATATGCATTTTTATATCAGTCCTAGAACAAGAGTAGATGATTGCATTCTACAGTTAATGTTCCTACTCAAATGTGATATATCAGAGCCATGTATAGTTCTTGGCCTAAGCAAGTCACATGTCAATGCCCAACTTCAAGGTTGCAGAAAAGGGCAGCTCTAACGACTATTCTTAGAGTCACTGATATTTTGTTCATTCTTTTACTGAAACTTTCATCTGAGTGTTTTCACATATGTGATTTCAAAATGATTCAACCTTATACAGACTCCTTTGGTTTTTATTATCTTCATGACTGTCAGGCTTTCCTAACAATTTTTTCTGAGATTGTAACTTATGTGTGCTCTATTCTAAGAACTGTTATAGAAGCCTATTATAAAATCTAATGATATGCAGGTCTACATAAGATAAAATATCTTATTCATCTCCATGTTCATCTATGTATGTAGTAAGAAAACATAAAAAATGAGGAAGGGAATTAAGAAGTACTATCTGCCAATAATAAAATTAGTAATATGGCTATAGAGTACAGCATAGGGAATATAGTCAATAACATTGTAATAAATAGGTATGGTGCCAGATGGGTACCAGACTTATCATGGTGATCACTTCATAAGATATATGAGTACCTAATCACTATGCTGTATATTTGTATATATACAACCATAACTGAAAATAAATTTTAAAAAAGAAAACTTACCTAAGAGAATGACTAGCATTTCAAGGAAGAATATTCCTTTGCAAAATACCAGGTAATCCCGTGTTGTCTCATGCTTTTAATTGTGGGATTCTTTATTGCATTTTTTAATTGTTACATACCAATAACATAATTTAGAGGTAATTTTCAGGAGCTAAGTTATTATAGAAAGCAAATTGCATTTTTACTAAGTTACTTGAAACACAGCTTTCATTTTTGTGTATTTTTTGACATATGAACAAATCCCTTTGAAAAGTATTCAAAAAAAGATGTCCAATGAAAAAGAAATGGGAAAGATTGTTTCATTGCTATTTTAAAATTTAGTATTCTGTAACTGCAAAGTAAAACTCCAGGTCCAAATAATTTATAAACCCTATATTTATTTATTGCAGTGTAAATGTTAGCAGAAATATGTCATGGATAGACCCACATTTTTAAGCTCCTCTTCTCTTGTATTTCCTATCATCAATCACTGCTTCTACCCAATCTAAAAATCATTTAAAATAAACTTTAAAATGAAATTACTTTTTTGAGTTTGTTAGTTCTATTAAAAGGTTCAGGAATTTTGAATAACATGCCTGATTGTAATATTTGTATTTTCCTGAGGCTTTATGAAACTACAAAAAGTGAATTCCTTCTCTAATATTTAATCTGAAAGCCATTCAAACATAAACAAAGCAAAATTAATACACTAAAGTATTCAAATTTCTTCAAAACTTTTTTTGAAACATTTTTGTTGGTTCTACATGCCAACACCCAGAAAGATCTATTATAAATAGTATGTATGTTAAAATGATCAATATTGATGTTATTGTTTTGATAAGGTATAAAATAAAACAAAGCACATTCACACCTATTTTAATAAATAAGAAACAAGAGATAGCATCTTCAGTATTTATAAAATGCATGACCTCTACGACAATATATCCTATTGTTCTTACCTTTTTATTCTCTAAGTTTCTTTTATTGGCTCTTCCTGGCCCATAACAGTTGTAGTTTCTATACACTCTGTTTCTTTTGTTCTCACTCATGGAACAAATCTACTTACAGTTTTTTCATGTATACATATTACTCTCAGTTGAATATAAAATTCTATTTTATAATGTTTTATGTATGAAGGGTTAGTACAAGAACACTTCTCTGTGTCCCTGGGGATTTTATATTTACTTCTTCACTCATTCAATTAAAGTTTTGATCATTTGTTGCATTCTGGATACCATACTAGCAACTTGCATTTAAGACCAAAAAGCTTCTTGAGCATGAATTTGCTGACCCTCCCATTACAAGAATGCCTCATGGTCTGGCAATTTCTGCCTCAGACCAATGAAGCAAACACCATTTAGTTAGGAGTTAGCAGGCATATAATTGTTACCAATGTGGACCCCAGCCATTCTTTACTCTTCAATGAATAACTAAGAATAAGACATAATGATCTTTACTGCAAGATTGGTTTTAAATAAAGGAAACTTTTTAAAAAATTATTGATTTCAGAGAGGAAGGAAAAAAGAAAGAGAAATAGAAACATCAATGATGAGAGAGAATCATTGACTGGCTGCCTCCTGCATGAGACCCCACTGGAGATCAAGCTTGTAACACAGGCCATGTGCCTTGACCAGAATCAGACCTGAGACCCTTCAGTCCACAGACCCTTCTATCCACTAAGCCAAACTGGCTAGTGCTAAAGGAAGGAAACTTTAAACTCTGTCATGTTTTTTTGGTCTTTCTGTCATGCCTCTACTGGCCCAGCCCTTTTTGTAAACCACTGGTTGTCTTCATGATGTGAGTGTCAGTCTCCTCTCAAAAAAGTTTCTTAAAAAAATTTCTTTGACTATTCCTCATGCCTAGAGTCCCAATTCATTGTGCCCTAGCCCTAGACAGACAAGAAGCCTTTCGCTATTCTGGTTCAAACTAGACTTCTTGAATGATTCAGGCTCTTTGCTAGAGTTCTATGTATTCAAAAATAAATGTAAATTAACAAGACTTGGATAAGCCCTAACCAGGTAGCTTCAATATTTCTTTTGATAGTACTCATATATACTATCTTCAATGTAAATAGAATTAATGTACTCTCTTTTGAAAAATGATTATTCCTTTTTCCTAAACAGAATACATGCATAACCCCATCCCTAAATATCTCTTTGGGATTTTTGCCATTTATTATAATGAATTAAACATGTAAAATATGCTAATTATTGATGCTCTAATATGTAAGTTAACAATATCAAGTTTAGTAACATTAAGATCACAGAACTAAGCACCCTTTTTAATTGAGGAGAGTGCATTTCCTTTTTTTCTCCTGAAATGTAATCTACTAACTGGAAAAATGGCAAAGATGAAAACTTCAGTGCTTTCTTATGTTTGTAATGTAGCTAGAGCTTAGTAGAGCTAGCATTTATGCAATGTAGTAATAACAACAATTATTTAGTCTCTTTTTAAAAACATGGAAAGTGTATTCATTATGATTACACCATGATTCATTTGTCATGACTCAATAGCTACACTGCTATTATGTATATCAATAGACTCATTAAGGAGCTAAAGATTTTTCTTCTTGAGTTAATTGTGTTCCTCTGAAGAGTCAATGAAACTTTTGGCAATTTCTTTGATCCCAAAATCTGCTTTTTTTTCCCCCCAGGAGAAGCAAAGTTTATAGACATTTAAAAGGAAGCCTCCATATTATTTTCAATAAAACCACCTCTGGATCATATATCATGGGTTATCCTATTTATAATAAGAGCTTGATATAGAAATTGTCCCCTCCAATGGAGTTCCACTGGGAGTTCCACTGCTCAACCAGTCGCGATGATGCGCACTGACCACCAGGAGGCAGATGCTCTGATCAGTAGGTTAGTTTGTTGCTGAGGTCCAGCCAATTGGGACTGGGCAAGACAGGCCCAGACATGACCTGGAACCCTTTCGTGGTCCCTCCTGCGATCCCTCACCAGCTACTGGCCCTGATCAGTCCAGAATGGGACTGGGTGAGATGGCCCTGATTGCTGGCTAGGTGTAGGGACCCACCCATGCACAAATTTTGTTCACTGGGCCTCCAATTGTATAATATGGTTTTAAAATTAAAGACAGACCCAGGTTCAAATCCAACTCTACTTCATACTTTTTGAAGTATATATATTATTTAATTTCTCTAATTTTTAGCTTGTCCAACTATATGATAAGGAAAATAATATCATGGGGCATTATGAGACAGGATAAAATAAAACTGCTCTGCAGTAATTGGCAGCATTTGGGTTCAAAAAGAAAGCTATAGATATTCTTCAAATTTCTTTGATATCTGAGTGCAAATTAAGGTCACTTAGTAGAGGCAATATCATTTGAATGTGCTTAATTTATATACCATAATGCTTCTGAGAAAATGCTCTGTATAGGTAGAAGACGTTAAAAGGCATCTAATTGTGGCTTATCTTAAGAAGTTTAATAAAGTATACAATAGAAGAAACTATTGTTACTTGGATAAATTCACATATTCATCTGAAGGTATGTCTGTTCAGCCCCCTTAGGAGACTAAGTGTAGTTTCAAATCAAATGAGCCTTAGAATATTCACTTTCTGTGTGTGTGTGTGTGTGTGTCTGTGTTTCATTCTGAGGGTCTGTGTCTTCTACCAGAGAAAGAATACACCATATTTTTAGCATGTAAGCCTTCTGTGAGATGGCAGGATGACAACACATGGGGCTGGCTGGCTGCTAGCCAGGTGCAGTGGTGTTCTGTTTGCACCATGCCAATCCTTTTGCCACTTGTTAAAAATGCAGAGTTAACTCTTCTCACAAACATTGCTACCATCTGCCTACACATGACTTTGACAATGATCATGTGATAATTGCAGCTGTGTATCTGATATCAATTATTATAATGTGAAATAACCAAAGCAAATACATTTTCAAGTATCTACTTTTAAGCTCCACATTTCCAGTCTTCACCACCCTTCTCCCCCTGCTTAGGCTTTTGGAAGTTTGTGATGATCCTGTAAACTATTAATATTTTCTGCTCCACAAAGGAAACAAAGTGTCATAAGATTTTTCTATACATCTATTGGCTGAAATAAAATAGTTTTATTTTATTTTTTAACATCACGATAGAGTCATAATGTGGACTGGTAAAATCATTCATTTGTTTTTTGTTAAATGAAGCCAAGATAACTTGATGGTTTTATAGTAGCATTTTCCCAAATGTGTATTTACAAATAAGTCAATACTTGCATTTTTGGATGTTAGGTTTCTTAGGAAATAATACATAATTTAAAATAGTGCATTCTTAGCTAGTGCTGTCTGCAATGTTTGGCAGGTTTTCTTTAATAAAAAATATCTAAATAGCAAACTCTTTTCAAACATCCAAGTTCAATAAGAATATTGTTTTTTCTCCATCTCCCCACCACCTTAGCTATAAAGCATTAATTCATATTTGTTACCTGTTTAAAGTACTATTATAAAATATATTCATGTATGTGTCTTTCAGATAAAGATCTTTCATTTTTAACGCTTGGTAAGTTTCTCAAGGGAAAACCATATGATTGGCATAAAAACAGAGTGCAGCCCAAGGCTGGTGAGTCTCACAGATGTAAGAATGAAAGCAAAAGCTATTCCTCATTCTTGAATGAAAGCAGAGCCGTAAGTACTGGAGTGAAAATTCCTTGATATATATCCTGGGAAGTTTTTTACAATTAACTATGAGGTGTCACTTAATCAGAATCCTAAGTGTCAGATGTAGGGAGCAGCTATAGGGTTAAGCCTCAGACTGACCTGTTGGCAAAGCCACAAACAAGTCCCAGCTTAGAGGGCACAGCACTCTTAACATAATTAGGCTTGACCTTATGAGGTTCCCTAGATCTTATCTGGGTAGCTAATGGGCTGTGGAGGTGCAGCAAGTGGTGCCAAAACAAGTGAAGCTCACAAGAACATTGTAACTATGGTGACCACTACCTTGTTTACCTCTGGCTATAAAATAAAGGCTCAGCTTGTTGACTGGATCTCTCTCTGTGGCCTCAGCCAGGCACAGGAAGATCCACCTAGACTAAGGTGACCAGACATCCCACTTTTGGCAGGACAGTCCCAATTTTTAACAATTTGTCCCGCGTCCTGCAGAGTTTTTTAAGAAGTCCCAATTTTTGGAAAGAGACATATATACTACTCTTTGTAATATTTTAAGTAATAATAAAAAAAAGATGACCCCCCCTCCCCCGTCAATGGTGTCCTGCTTTACCAATGTTAAAATCTGGTCACCTTAACCTAGACCCAACTTATTCTCTTTGTCTGTCTTTTCTACATCCTTCTCCGCCCCCCCTCAGTCTCACCGAACCCTTGGCTGTGCTGGCATGCCACAGTCAAAGACTTAAAGGAAAGATTGTAAAAGTCAAAGCACAAAGGAAGTAACTGTTCAATGCAAAAAGTAGTAGCCAACTTCTCTCTACCTTTTCTTAATAAACAACTGGAAAACTTACCTAGATCCCTGATTTCAAGTCCTACCTGCTACTATAACATTATTTTGAGCAAGTTTCTCTCAATTTCAGTGATCATGCTGCCTCTGGACCTAACTACTACTCATTTGCCCTTTCTCCTACTAGGCATTATTGCCTCTGAGTGCCTCCATTCTCTGATAAATAGGCCTTCTAGATGTTCTTTTTATGACACATTCTTCTATTCCAATATTTGTTCTCTCCTATATGGTAATTATCTGCTTCTTATTTTTATTTACTACTGTATCCCCAATACCTAAAATTACACATAAGGAGCATAGATAGTATGTGAGCATTCATCCAATATTTATTGAGCAGTGACTACATTGAAGGAGCTGTGCTAAATATTAAATATACAGCAAAGAAGAAAAACATTGTTGTTAACAACATGGAGCCTCCATTTGGATGGAGGACATACACATACAAAAACACAGCTATTTCTTCTGGGTCTTTTTACTAGTAAAGAGAGTGTGTGACAATAGTAGGATCCCACTGAGACTGCATTCATTCTGCCATATCTTTAACATCTTTTAACCTCCTTTTGTTTTCTTCTCCTTACCCAGCTTAGATTTCATGGTCTATTATTGAGGTCACTTCCTTTTCTACATTCTCAACTCTTCTTCTTCTATTCACATGCTTGGCAAAACCTCAACCACAGGTAAACATAACTGTTTACTACATTCCTCTGGTGCTTCTGTATAGCTACAGAAGAAAAGAAAATATGCTGCCTGAATATATTCTATTTATGAGTGAAAATTTCAAGCATCTCGTAAATTCTGCTCTAGATACCTAATCAATTCACCCTCCTACCCTTTTATATCTTTCCATGTTTTTACATTAAATAGTTTTTCTTTTCATTAGCCTAATTATACCATCAGAACATGCTATAAAATCTATCATCTTAAAAAAAAGAACTCCATCCTTCTCTAGTTACATCTTCAATAATCAGCTAACCTTTATAGTAAAACTTATGCCAAATAATTATTCACTCTCTCTACTTCATGTTTTTTTCTTTCTTTCTTGATCCAGCCTTTCATCTGGTCTTGCCAGAATCACCATTACTAAACATGTTTCCAAATCAAGCTGGCTTTCCTAAATTTTCAGGTTACTCACGTATTCAACAGTACTTAAAACTTTCTCATTGCTTCTAGGACTGTACATTCCCTTGGTTTTCTTATTTCCTTGCTGCCTAGTACCTTTGGCCACTCTTCTTTGAATCATCCTGTAAACATTTTAGTGTCTTTTGCAGCTCTTGTTCCTCATTTCTCTTTTTTTTCAAACAAGCCCCCAGGGTTATTTAACCCAGTTCCAAAGTTTTTATATAAGCTGATGAGTCTCAGACTTATATTTATTTCTATCTCAAACCTTTTCCCTGGGATCTAGATTCACTTACCTAACTGCCTATTGATATTTATACGTGGAGTTTATAAGTGTCTTACATATACAGGGATCAAATTCTTAATTTATGGTGTGGGATGTTCTCCCTTCATATCTTCTAGGCTGTTGTGTGTGTGTGTGTGTGTGTGTGTGTGTTATGTCATCCATGTCTAAGCTTAAGTATATTTTTGTCAGAAAATCCCATTCTAACTACTCAAACACTCTCCCAACTCTATTTTCTCACATTTTTCTATATTTGCTTTCAGAATATTTACTTGTTTATTTTTAATTTCTTTCACTAGAAAGTAAAATTCATGAGAACATGTACTATTATATCCTCAGAACCTAGAACAAAACTTATAACATGGCCAACATTAAAAATATTAATAAACAAATAATTTAAATAAGCAAATAAACAGAATTATTACAGATGATTATATGTGCTCTATGAGAAAAAGATAGAGTGTGGTGCTGTGTTTAAAAACAGAATAACTGGGGATGAGTAGGATTGCCAGAAATCTCTGGAATAATGACTAAGGTTTAAAGAATGAGAAGGAAGCTGTCTTGCATAAAGCCAGGGAAAGCACATGCAATGAGGAGGGAATAGGAAATATAAAAGACCTACCTAATGAAAGGGTTTATTGAACTCCAGGAATTGTTAGAAGACCTTTGCAACTGGAGCGCAGTGGATGAGGAGCAAGTGGCTTGAGGTCAGGATGGAGACATGAGTAGGAGGCATAAGGTCTTGCAGACAATAATAAAGGGTTTTAGTATTATTGTAGTTAAATAGAAAACTACTGCAAAGTTTTAAGCAAGGGAGTGGCATGATAGTATTTGTTTTTTTAATTTCTTTATTGATTAAAGTATTACATATGTGTCCTTATCCCCCCCATTGCCCCCGACCCCCCTTGCATGCCCTCACTCCCCTGTTGTCTGTGTCCATTGGTTAGGCTTATATGCATGCATACAAGTCCTTTGGTTGATCTTTCCCGCTTAGCCTCACCCTCCTCTACCTTCCTTCTGAGGTTTGACGGTCTGATCAATGCTTCTCTGTCTCTGTTTTTGTCCATCAGTTTATGTTGTTCATTATACTTCATTAATGAGTGAGATCATGTGATATTTATCTTTCTTTGACTGGCTTATTCCACTTAGCATAATGCTCTCCAGTTCCATTAATGCTGTTGCAAATGGTAAGAATTACTTCTTTTTTTCTTTTTTTTTTTTTACCACAGCATAGTATTCCATTGTGTAGCTATATCACAGCTTTTTTATCCAGTCATCTGCTATTGGGCACTTAGGCTGTTTCCAAATCTTAGCTATGGTAAATTGTGCTGCTATGAACATAGGGGTGCATATATCCTTTCTGATTGGTACTTCCAGTTTCTTGGGATATATTCCTAGAAGTGGGATCACTGGGTCAAATGGGAGTTCCATTTTTTAGTTTTTGAGGAAACTCTTTACTGTTCTCCACAGTGGCTGCACCAGTCTGCATTCCCACTGCACGAGGGTTCATTTTCCTCCACATCCTCGCCAGCACTTGTCGTTTGTTGATTTTTTGATGATAGCCATTCTGACAGGTGTGAGATGGTACTGCGTTGTAGTTTTGATTTGCATCTCTTGGATAATTAGTGACTTTGAGCATGTTTTTATATGTCTCTTGCCTTTCCTTCTGGCTTCTTTCAAAAAGTGTCAATTTAGGTCCATTGCCCATTTTTTGATTGGGTTGTTTATCTTCCTTTTGTTAAGTTGTATGAGTTCCCTGTAAATGTTGGAGATTAAACCCTTATTGGTGATAACATTGGCAAATATGTTCTCCCACGACTAAGAAAAAAATGGCGGCTGTATAGAGGGACAGGTCCTGCATCTTCTTCGGGAGCGGACCCAGTGAGCAGCTGAAGCCAGTGACACCCAAACCGAATTGGCTTGGGAAATTCAGCTGGGAGTGAGTTTTAGCCCGGGGTCTGCCGGAGAGCACCGGGCAACTGCTTGGCGCTGAGATTTCTCCCGGAGCGGTGGCTCTGTGGGGGAGTCCGTGCCATCCCAAGGGGGAGAGTGCCTTGCATCACAAACCGACACATCCAGGAGCCCTACAGCAGAGGTGCCCCGGAACCAGCCAGGACTCCAGGAGCACCGGAGCCCATGGAGAGGCAGACTCAGAGGAGCCGGCCCTCCCACGAGAAGGTTGGAATTCGCTGAGATAAAGTTGTGATTTTTTCCAGGTGGGAGACAACCGAGTGTGTGTGTGCACACGCGGGCACGCAGGGGAAATCTGCACCCCTCAAACCCCTCCGCCCCCCCGGAGCCAGCAAAACCCACGAGGGGGAGGGGAACCGTGGGGCTGCTGGCAGAAAGGAATTCTGAAAAAATTGGCCCCTAGCTCGATTGGGTGCCAGATGGCAGCCTTGGATCCTTCCAGTGTCCCGGCTGCTAGTGCCAGGTCAGAAAGGACGTGTGGAAGGGACTGGGATTTTATTTTATTTTATTTCTTCTCTTCTCTCGTTAAATCCTCGCTTTTGATTGTTGAGCTCATCACACAGGAGCACCCAGTTGGGGTCACTGACAGAGACTGCAGGGGAACATTCTTTTTTTGTGGAACCTGGAGATCAGAGTGGGGAGAGAGCACCAAAAAACCAGCTTTGGGGCAGACCACTCCCCCAAGCCAGTATTGAGTGCTGTAAGGAAAACGAGGTCTACATAATGGCTAGAGAGGACCGTGAGCCCTGAAGGTCATCCCAGGAATACTGCCACCCAGAGGCTGAACAACAAACTAACCCTTATGCAAACAGGCAGTCTGGAAACAAAGAAATACTACCCGCTTTAAAATTAGGACTGTGATCCACAACACGGAAGAACAGTGTATCACAGGTAACTTTAATCCTCCCCTAAATACCTGACAGAACAAAGGAGAGTCAAACCGAAGAGAAGAGACAGTGAATGACCCTCACTATTGTACATTTTTATTTTTATTTTTTCACCTTTTACCGAAGAAACTAATTTTTTTCTTTCTCTTTTTTTTTCCTCAGTTGAGTTTACTTTTTTAATTATTATGATTTTATTTTTAATCAATATTATTACTACTACTATTTTACCTTTTTCAGTTTAATTTTATTTTCTCCTTAATTTATTTTGTGATTAGCGTCCCACGTTCTATTTTCATTTCTCCTTTGAGCATCACTTTACTCAATCTCAATCTTACCTTTATACCAACACTCTCTTTCTCACCTTTCTCCTTTTCCTGTCCAGTTTCTCTTACCCCAGTCCTGCTTTAAACTATCCCTACTCCCTCTTTTTACCTCCCTCTGAAAATTTTACCCTACTCTTATATCTAATTTCCATTCCCCTGCTCTTAAGTCCATACTCATCTCACTCTTCTCCTTCTACACTATTCATATTTTTTTCTCTTATGTCTCATTTCTCTCTCTCTCTCTCTCTCTCTCTCTCTCTCTCTCTCTCTCAGCTGTTGTTAGCTTGATTGTTGATTATACTGTTTTATTTTAATTTTTTTTTATCCTTGGGTTATTTTGTTGCCGCTGGTTTCCCTCACCTCGCTTGAAATTAGTGGTTGCTTATGGTTGGCATTCATCTCTGGGTATCTGTTGCTGACATTCATTGAAATTAGTGGCTACTCTATTAGAATCCCCTCCCTATATAGTTTCTTCCCATCTTTTATTTCTCTCTGTTTCCTATCTCTCTCACCCTTTTTTCTTTGTCCCTCTCCCAATTTCATTCTTGCACTCTCTTTTTTTTATCCTTCTCCCCTTTTTCTTTTTCTCCTCCTCTCTCCCCTAATTCTCTTTTCTCTGGTGGCAACCTTTATTTGGTGTTATTAGTATCGTGAATACATCTGTGTTCAGTATTTTGTGCAGTGTGCCTTGTTGTGTGGTATTTTATGCATTTAAATCAACGCAGGAGAGAGAGAACCACATAAACAGACACCCAGAGAAGAGAGACCATGGGGAGACAAAGAAACAGTCCACATATGAAAGAGAAACAGGCATCGCCAGAAAAGGAAGTAAACGAAATGGAGGCAACCAACTTGTCAGAGAAGGAATTCAGAGAAATGATCATAAAGTGGTTGAGAAGAATGGAAGACAAATTCAACAATATGTGCAAAAACCAAGAGGAAATGTTGAACCAAGAAGAAATGAAAAGTGACATCACTGCCGTAAAGAACTCAATAGAAAGCATCAACAGTAGACTAGATGAAGCAGAGGATCGCATCAGTGCGCTAGAAGACAAGATAGAAAAAAATACCCAAACAGAGCAGCTTCTAGAAAAAAAAAATTAAAAAGCAGGAGGAGAGCCTAAGAGAACTTTGGGACAACACAAAAAGAAACAATATCCATGTAATAGAGGTGCCAGAAGGAGTGGAAACTGAGCAAGGAATAGAAAGCTTATTGGAAGAAATAACGCCAGAGAACTTTCCAGGTATAAGGAAGGGTAAGCCCACACAAATACAAGAAGCTTACAGAGTTCCAAACAAAAAGAACCCAAAAGACCAATGCCAAGGCACATTATAATTAAAATGGCAAACAACAATGACAAAGAAAGAATCTTAAAAGCGGCCAGAGAAAGACAGAAAGTTACCTACAAAGGCTCCCCAATCAGACTAGCAACTGATTTCTCAACAGAAACACAACAGGTAAGAAGGGAATGGAATGAAATATACAAAGTCATGCAAAGAAAGGGTCTGAATCCATGAATACTGTACCCAGCAAGGCTATCAATCAAAATTGAGGGTGAAATTAGGAGCTTCACGGACAAGAAAGGACTAAGGGAGTTTGTTACTACCAAACCAGCAATGCAAGAAATGTTAAAGGGCCTACTGTAAAAAGTAAAAATGGGAAGCAAAGAAGGAACACAGGGGTAAAAAATAAAAATGGCGACAAACAAGTATTTATCAATAATAACTTTAAATGTAAATTGATTAAATGCTCCAATCAAAAGACATAGGGTAACTGAGTGGATAAGAAAACATGCCCCACATATCTGCTATCTACAGGAAACCAACCTCAGAAAAAAAGATGCACACAGACTGATGGTGAAGGGATGGAAAAAGGTTTTTCAGGCAAATGGAAATGAAAAAAAAAGCTGGGGTAGCAATACTTATATATGACAAATTAGATCTCAAAGTGAAAGACATAAAAAGAGATAAGGAAGGCCACTTCATTATACTAAAGGGAGCCATTCAACAAGAAGAAATAACCCTGGCAAACATATATTCACCCAATATAGGAGCACCCAAATACATAAAAAACTTCTGGAAGACATTAAGGGAGAGATTAGCAGCAATACAGTCCTAGTGGGGGACTTTAATACCCCACTATCACCATTGGACAAATCCTCTAAACAAAAAATCAGCAAAGAAGCATCAATCCTAAATGACTCACTAGAGCAGATGGACTTAATAGATATCTTCAGAACACTTCACTCCAAAGCCACAGAATATACATTCTTTTCAAGTGCACATGGGTCATTCTCAAAGATAGACCATATTTTGGGGCACAGGCAAAGTCTCTTCAAATTCAAGAAGATAGAAATCATATCAAGTATCTTCTCAGATCACAATGGCATACAACTGGAAATCAACTACAATAAAAACAATCCAAAAAAATCAAAAACATGGAGATTAAACAGCATGCTATTAAACAATGACTGGATTACCACAGAGATCAAAGAAGAAATAAAAAAAACATCATGGCAACAAATGACAACGAAAACACAACAATCCAAAATCTATGGGACACAGTGAAAGCAGTCTTGAGAGGGAAGTTCATAGCTCTACAAACCTACTGCAGAAAACAAGGAACAATGATAATAAATCACCTAACCCTGGAACTCAATGATTTAGAAAGAGAGCAACAAGAAAAGCCCAGTGTAAGCAGAAGGAAGGAAATAATAAAGATCAGAGTGGAGATAAATGACATGGAGGCGAAAAAGACAATACAAAAGATCAATAAAACTAAAAGCTGGTTCTTTGAAAAGATAAACAAGATTGACAAACCCCTAGCCAGGCTCACCAAGAAGCAAAGAGAGAGGACCATAATAAGCAAAATCAGAAATGAAAGAGGAGAAATAACAACAGACCCTACAGAAATACAGAAGATTGTTAAAGAATACTATGAACAACTCTATTCCAACAAACTGGACAACCTGGATGAAATGGACATCTTTCTAGAAAAATACAATATTCCAAAACTCAATCAGGAAGAATCTAAAAATCTCAATAGGCCAATCACTATGGAAGAAATTGAAGCAGTAATTAAAAGCTCCCAGCAAACAAAAGCTCAGGGCCAGATGGCTTCACAGGGGAGTTTTACCAAACATTTAAGGAAGAACTAAAACCTATCCTCCTAAGACTATTCCAAAAAATTCAAGAGGAAGGAACACTTCCAAACTCATTCTATGAAGCCAGCATTACCCTAATACCAAAACCAGACAGAGACAACACAATGAAAGAGAATTATAGGCCAATATCCCTCATGAACATAGATGCCAAAATCCTCAACAAAATCCTAGCAAATTGGATCCAACAGTACATCAGAAAGATCATACACCACGACCAAATAGGATTTATCCCAGGGATGCAAGGATGGTACAATATCTGCAAATCAATAAATGTGATACATCACATAAACAAATTAAGAGATAAAAACCACTTAATCATATCAATTGATGCAGAAAAAGCATTTGACAAAATCCAGCACCCGTTTTTGATAAAAACCCTCAGCAAGGTAGGAATAGAAGGATCTTACCTCAACATAATAAAAGCTATTTATGACAGACTCACAGCCAATATCATACTCAATGGGCAAAAATTAAAACCATTTCACCTTAGAACAGGAACAAGACAGGGTTGCCCACTCTCACCACTCCTGTTCGACATAGTACTGGAAGTATTAGCCATTGCAATTAGACAAGAAGAAGATATAAAATGCATCCAAATTGGAAAAGAAGAAGTAAAACTCTCCCTATTCACAGATGGCATGATATTATACATAAAAAACCCTAAAGACTCCATCAAAAAATTATTAGACTTAATAAATGAATGCAGCAATGTAGCAGGATACAAAATCAACACCAAGAAATCTATGGCATTTTTATACACAAATAGTGAAAGTAATGAAAGAGAGACTAAAAAAACAATCCCATTTACCATCACACCAAAAAAAACTAAGATACCTAGGAATAAACTTAACTAAAGAGGTAAAAGACCTCTACTCAGAAAACTACAGGACGTTGAAAAAAGAGATAGAGGAAGACATAAACAGATGGAAGAACATACCATGTTCGTGGATTGGTAGAATCAACATCATCAAAATGTCCATACTACCTAAAGCAATTTATAAATTCAACGCAATCCCCATTAAAATATCAACAGCATATTTTACAGACCTAGAACGAACTCTCCAAAAATTCATCTGGAATAAAAAAAGACCCCAAATAGCTGCAGCGATCCTGAGAAAGAAGAACAAAGTAGGAGGGATCTCAATACCAGATATCAAACTGTATTATAAAGCCACTGTTCTCAAAACTGTCTGGTACTGGCACAAGAATAGACATATAGATCAATGGAATAGAATAGAGAACCCAGAAATCGACCCGAACCAATATGATCAATTAATATTTGACAAAGGAGGCAAGAACATACAATGGAATCAAGACAGTCTCTTCAATAAATGGTGCTGGGAAAATTGGACAGATATATGCAAAAAAATGAAACTAGACCACCAACTAACACCATATACAAAAATAAACTCAAAATGGATAAAGGACTTAAATATAAAATGGGAAACCATAAAAATACTAGAGGAATACAAAGGCAACAAAATCTCAGACATATGCCAAAGCGGTTTCTTCACCAATACAGCCCCTAGGGCATTGGAAACTAAAGAGAAAATTAACAAATGGGACTTTATCAAAATAAAAAGCTTCTGCATAGCAAAAGAAACCATCAGCAAAACAATAAGAAAACCCACTACATGGGAGAACATATTTGCCAATGTTATCACTGATAAAGGATTGATCTCCAACATTTATAGGGAACTCATACAATTTAACAAAAGGAAAATAAACAATCCAATCAAAAAATGGGCAAAGGACCTAAACAGACACTTTTCAAAAGAGGACATTCAGAAAGCCAAGAGACATATGAAAACATGCTCAAAGTCACTAATCATCTGAGAGATGCAAATCAAAACTACAATACCATCTCACACCTATAAGAATGGCTATCATCAACAAATCAACAGATGACAAGTGTTGGAGAGAATGTGGAGAAAAAGGAACACTCGTGCACTGCTGGTGGGAATGCAGACTGGTGCAGCCACTGTGGAGAGCAGTATGGAATTTCCTCAAAAAATTAAAAATGGATCTCCCTTTTGACCCTGTGATCCCACTCCTGGGAATATATCCTAAGAAACCAGAAATACCAATCAGAAAGGACATATGCATCCCTATGTTCATGGCAGCACAATTTACCATAGCTAAAATTTGGAAACAGCTTAGGTGCCCATCATCAGATGAATGGATTAGAAAGCTGTGGTACATCTACACAATGGAATACTATGCTGCTGTAAAAAGGAAGAAGTTCTTAGCATTTGCGGCAGTATGGATGGAGCTGGAGAACATAATGTTAAGTGAAATGAGCCAGTCAATGAAGGAGAAATACTACATGTCCTCATCCATCTATGGATAATAATAACAATTATAAACTGGTGAACAAAAAGAGATACAAAGGCAGAGCAGCATCAAACGGACTGTCTAATTACAGCAACAAGGACAGGGAGGATTGTTGGAGGGGTAACAGATCAGCCAAGTGACTTTTATGCATGCATTTAAGCATAACTAATGGATACAAAACACTGGGGGTTAGGGGAGGCGGGCGGAAGGGCAGGGGAAAAAAGAGATATACATACTAATCTTTGTAAAACTGTATGTAATTAATAAAAAAAATGTTGGTAAAATGGGAAAAAAAAATATGTTCTTCCACGCATTGAGCTTTATTGTTGTTTTGTTGATGATTTCTTTTGATAGTATTTGTTTTTTAATAAGGACTTGCTCTTTAGTGGATGTAAGGTGAATAATACAATAGTAAAATCAATTGGAAGAGCAATTATATGGCTATTGTAGTAGTCCAAGAAGGAAATGATAATGAATAGTCTTGGGTTGTGACAATGACATGAAGAAGATGATACAGATTTGCAATTTATTTGGAAGGTAGAATTAATAGCCCTTGATAATAGATGGAATCTGGGATGCGCTAAGGGAAAGAGCAACATCAAGTACATGTTTCAGATATATGTGGCAATAGGAAGCCCTATCAATTTTGAATTAAAAAAAAAAAGAAGACTAGATAGGATATTATTTGAAGGGGAAAGTAATAGTCATTTTTGGTTAGATTAAATCTGAGATGCCTGTGAGATACAACCATGCAGATGTCTGTGCTCTAATAAAGTTGATATAATTGAACTTCTGAGGTGTTTTTTTTATATTCCCCATTTTACAAATGAATTTACTGAGCTTTAGAGAAATTAATTTCCCCACACTCCTTCAGTCACAAATGAAAAAGTGAAATTTAAATTAAAGCTGTCTCACACTAAAATATTGCATATAACTTATTAAGGTTAGAAGACCTGGGAAGAAGTCTAGTCAAGAAATCCAGATTTGGGAGTTGTTAGCACATGGCACTTTATACTCGGAGGTGTAGCTGCCTAGAAAGATGAGAGGACTGAGACCTGAGGGATATCAACAAGTAGAGTCTGCCTAAGGAAACAAAGGAATCCAAGATTAGGTAATAAAAAAATCAGGGGGTAGTTTTTATGGCAAGTAAGAGCAGAGTGTCACTAGGAGAAATGAGTCAGTTTACTATCTCTCCTTCCTGTAAATAAATCAATATCCCTATTGTATGTTAACTAATTAGTTATAAATTTAAATCTTTTAATTGGTAGATTTTTATTTCAGGACCAGGACCATCTTTTGAATTGTGATGAATTATTGAGAATTCAAGTAAGATGGTTACCAGAATGATTCACATATTCTACATAATAAAGAGCTGATATGCTAATTAGACTGAACAGCAGAACAACCATCCAGATGACCTTCCAGATGAAGCTGGGGCTGCAATGGCTGGCCAAGGCAGCTTGGGCTGCAAAGACCAAGCCCCTTGCATGAATTTCGTGCATCAGGCCTCTAGTGTTTAATAAATAAGTTCATGATTAAGGTTACTCAAAATCCATTTCCTTTAGAAAGGCATCAGCCTTTTTATTCCCTTCCTTTTTAGAAAACTACAATTAGACTGAAACCTAAAAAATAGTATGAAATATAAGGGAAAAATGGAACAAGAAAAAGAATTTATGTTATGTGATTGAAAAATAATTTGACTCCGAGGTTCCATGTTTTTACATAAAATAATAGAAGTTAAGTCAAATTTTGTTTCCTTAATTAGTTTCCTGGGAGGTATTTGTGGTGATAGAGGGTTAACTTGTTTTGAAACTCTTAAAGCATGAAGGAATGTTGGTTCTTTATTCCCATGTGAATGTTTACATTTTCCCTTACCCTATTTCCCTTTGAAGAGCAAATCCAAACACTCTGCATTCCATTGTTTACTTAGTTCAGTTGTACCTAGTACTGTACAGGGTATAAAAGATGTCAAATCAGATTCTATTTTCTAGATGCCTTTGAACATTTTATAATTATCATTGTTATTAATTATATCAATATTTGCAGGTAATTTCAAGCATTTCTCCACATCATTTCTTCTAGGGATATAAATCATTCTTTTCTATATATTTGGTAGATATTTAATCCTGTTGTTACTCACAAAAGTTATAGTATAATAAGTTTATTAGTGATATTTCTCAAGTTGAAGGCTTTCTTGGTCCTATCACAGTTACAATTTTTTAATGAAAAAACAGAAAATGGTTTTGCATTTCTTTGTAGGTAGCTGTTGTATAAATATCCTTCTGGCACCTACATATTTTTGGCCACATTACAAGGACTAAATCTCACAAGTACTAAGATTTGAGATATAAAGAGAAAGAATAACAATGTAAGCAATAAAACCAATAAAGATTTTAAAGTTTTGTTGGACAGACTAAGCACAAAGGCAGTCTGTGAATATCATCAACAGTATATCTGATGAGACAGTGTCTGTATACAAGACAATAGAAGCCCATTAAAGAAAACATGGGGCTATAAATGAGCAATTAATAATTGTGAGCAAAAAATCAATATCCCTATTATGTTAGCTAATTAGTTATAAATTTAAGTCTTATAATCCATAGATTTTATTACAGGACAAGAACCACCTTTTCACTCTAGCCTTTGGGTGTTCTAGAATAACTTTACCAAAGCAAATGCTGGTCTGGAATTTTTATACGCCAACTTGGTCTTTTCTAGCCAAGCTCCCAAATGGTCATTCAGAACAAGGTTTATAAAAGAGACCATTATAAAGCTCTGATCTTACTGTAATGGAACAGCAGCCAGTACTATTTTTAGTTCTTTCAGTATGTTCTAATAATTCACATTTTGTTATCTATAATGTGGAGACTATATCAGGAGACACTGAAGAATTTATTTATTGACTTTTAACTCAGAGTTGTTTGTACTAAGTTCCTCTAACCTACCCATAGACTTTGGGGTTTTATTTGACTTTCATGCCTTATCTTTAGGATAATAAATCAAGAAGAAATTAAAATTATAGAGGTACATATCTAATAAAAATAAAGGCAAAATATTCTAAGACAGAATGGGTCCAGTCCATACTACCAGAGAATACTGCATAATAGATAAGGTGGCAGGCAACCAGAATCACAATGGAAAAAGCATTGAAGTAGTAACACTGGGATTCTGGAACCTCACTGGCTAAACAGAGTTCATAATAGGCACCCACACCACCTTCAATTCGGAATGACTCAATCTTTAGCTATTTCATATTTTAATTTTGAAATTTAAGAGATGTTTAAAGTATTTTGCTAAAAATGATAGCCCATCTCTTTTGCACCCTAATAAGCACCAGAGTGCATAGTGTCTCAAGGGCAGTGTCAAAGAAACATTACACCAGATGAAATTAAATGTCAAGGAAGATTTTATTCAAGACTATTGCAATAGAGGGGTGAGATTGAATGGAATTTCACTGAAACAAAAACTGGAAAAGTTTTAAAGCATTACAATGAGTGAAAAAGTACTAGAGGAAATTAATGGAGAGAGATTTGTTTCCTGGCTGTTGTAAAAGTTAGGCTTCTACCTTCCTATAGAGACTGGGAGATAGGAGTGCCCACTTTCCTGATAGCTATATATGGGAGCATACTAACATCTCAAAGGAGCAAAACATAATTAACAATTGCAAGTTTTTTACAGAAAGGCAGGAAACTATAGTCGGGAAGAAGCCTTTCTATAGCGTGACTGAGCAGAGGGGTGCTGTCTTGGTCAACAGTTACAAGGTTGATGTCACAATACTGCTGAAATTCTCTTTTATAATATACTAAGGGCTCGGTGCACAAAAATTTGTGCACTTGGGAGATCCCTCAGCCCGACCTGTGCCCTCTTGCAGTCTGGGACCCCTTGTAGGATATCCATCTGCTGGAGTGCCTGGTCAGCCTGGGTGAGGGGCTGATGGCTATTTGCAGACTGGCCAAGCCCCCCCAGTGTGGACCCTCACCCCATTTGGGTGTGGCCAGTCTGGGTGAGGGGCCAAGGGCCATTTCAGGCTGCCCACAGCCCCTTCAGGTTTTGGGTCCCTACTGGGGTACTTGGGCAGCCTGGATGAGGACCTAAGGGGCATTTTCAGGCTGCCCACAGTCCCTTCAGGATTCAAGTCTGAACTGGGGTACCTGGCCAGCCTGGGTGTGAGGCTTATGACTGTTTGCAGGCTGGCCACACCCCCCAGTGTGGACCCTCACTCCACTGGGGTGTGGCCAACCTGGGTGACGGGCTGAGGGCCGTTTTCAGGCTGCCCACAGTCCCTTCAGGTTTTGGGTCCCTACTGGGGTGCCTGGGAAGCCTGGGTGAGGGACTGATGGCTGTTTGCAGGCTTGCCAAGCCCCCCAGTGGGATCCCTCACCCCATTAGGGTGTGGCCAGCTTGGGTGTGGGCCTTAGGGCTGTTTTCTGGCTTTCAGGCTGCCCACAGTCCCTTCAGGTTTTGGGTCCCAACTGGGGTACCTAGCCAGCATGGGTGAGGGGCTGATGGCTGTTTGAAGGGTGGCTAACCCCCCATTGGGGTCCCTCACCCCATTGGGGTGTGGCCAGCTTGGGTGTGGGACTTAGGGCTGTTTTCTGGCTTTCAGGCTGCCCACAGCTCCCATTGACCCAATGTCCCAGCAAAGCTGGCTGGAAGCAGATTTCTGGGGTTTATTTATCTTCTATAATTGATACACTGTTCCTTTAAGCCAAGGCCTAAGCAGGTAACGAAGCCTCCTATCTGCTTCAGCTCTGTGGCTTCTATAATTGAAAGAATGTTGCCTTAGTAGTCAAGCTCAGGCTGAAGCTCAGAAGCTTCTATAATTGCAACAATGTTGCAAATATGTTGTTGCCTGAGCCTGGAGAAGCCCAGCAGGCCGGCACATAGTTTACTCCTGGTGCAATGGAAGCTGCCTGTTTACTCCAGCTCTGTGACTGCCGGCCTCCATTTTGGCTGGGTTAATTTGCATACAGCCGCTCTGATTGGCTGATGGGTATAGCTTAGGCATCCCATAGAAATGGTCAATTTCAATATTACTCTTATTAGATTAGATGTACTTATAGCCTATGGGTTATTCAAAGCAATATGCAGAGATTTCTATGAAATCTGGATTAAGATTTATTAGCTTCTTAAAGCTCTAAGCCATAGCTCTACCTTTCACCTCTTAGAACCTCACACATTAGTTGGTGAGACTGCAGTTTTACAGCATATTATCAACCAATGCTGTGCTGAAGCAAAACTGTTATTTCCCTCTTTTTCAGCCAGCAGGAAATCCCTGGAAGGGATGTTGTAAGTAAGAAGGCTAGAAGTTGAAGGGAAAAGCAATTGCTTCTGACTGCTAATGTTTAATCTATCTCCTACAGAAATGAAAGTGGCCTTTTATCTTTGAGTAGAATAAGTTGATTTAGAAGGGGAACAAGATGTCACTGCAGCAGTTGATGCTGATGCATTAGTAGTAAATTCAATTCAGCTCATGACTTATGCGAATTTTAAGACTGAGACATACTTCAGTAATGTAATGACTTCTGGGGAATAAGTTTAGAATTTCTTTTAAGTCTCTTAAACTTGTTGACTTGCCAATCTGGGTTACATTGTAGTGGCAATGTTTGATCTGCTGCGTTTAATGATTTGTCATCATTTCTATCATCTTTATGGAAATTTGCTTCAGGCTGAAACCTGACTCACAAGTTGAAGGGAAGTCATAAAGTAATCTCTCCCAAAGCTGAGAACTTCATAATTCAATATAAGACAAAACAATAATACATACAGCATAAACACTTTAATAAGTGCCTATTTCATTTCAATTTTCTTGTTCATTTTATTTTTCAAACATTAGCTCCATATCTATAAGGTCCAAAGACTCCCCTGAATTCTAGTAAATTTATATAAGACAACACAAACATAAATTTCTGGTATGTTTAAAATATTTTTATTTCTATCTCTTGACAGTATATGATGTGCTTATGACTGTAATGTTATTTTCTTTTTTATATAATGTTATTTTTTCAGCATATTAATGTGAATATTTTGAAAGATAATGTTTTATACTTTTAAATAGCAAAATGGTCTTAAAAACAGTTTTATAAAAGTAAAATTGATATTCAATAACTACACATATTTACAGTGTACAATTTGATGAGTTTTAACAAATGAACACAAACATGAAACTATCACCAAAATGAAGAAAATGAACATTATTCGTCACCCACTTACAGTGGCCATGCCCATTTTGGTCAATAGCCTTTGTTCCCAGGTGTGACTGACAGACGAAGGACCTTCCCTAGTCATCCGAGTGTTACTGGACATGTGTCTATTTTCCTTTGTCCAGCCCCCTTCCCTCAGTGTTTTTCAGGGAACATGCTTATCAAGTCTGGCCTTTTCTTTGCTCCTTTTCTATTATTAATAACTAGAGGGCCAGTGCATAAAATTCAAGCACTAGGGGGCAGGAGGGGCCCCTCAACTCAGCCTGAGCCCTCTCACAGTCCGGGACCCATCAATCCTTAATGCCCATCTGCTCACTGCTCCTTATTGCATGGCATGCTGCTCTTTAGCTCAGCTGCAGAGCGGGGAGAGGCTCCCACCACTGCCACTATGCTCGCCAGTCTTGAGACTGGCTTCTAGCTGAGGGGTGCTCCCCCTGGGGGAGCACACTGATCACCAGGGGGCAGCAGTGGTGGTCATTGCATGTCATAGTGACCAGTCATTCTGGTTGTTTTACCATAATGATTGCTTAGGCTTTTATAATATAAACTAGAGGCCTGGTGAACAAAATTCGTGTACCAACAGGTGGGAGTCCCTCAGCCCAGTCTGCCCCCTCTCACAGTCTGGGAGCCCTCAGTAGATATCCTACAGATGGGGAGCGGGACTAAGCCACAGTCTAGCAGCAGAGGGTCAGATCAGGCACCCCGTGTGTGTGTGTGTGTGTGTGTGTGTGTCCACTGGGGGCCTTCACCCATCCACATTGTGGAGGCTTGGAGCAGGCACCCCTCTGTGTTGATATCTCAGGCTCCTGGCTGTGCCTGCATGTTGTTCTCTCCCTTGAGCTTTGCCTAGGGCAGGCTGGAAGCTTGGGTTACACCCAGCGATCCTGGGTGAGGGGTTCAGGGAAGTTTTCAAGCTGTCCACGTCCTCCCTTCCCTCCCCTGGTGACCCAAGTTCTCAGCCTCTCCTTTTTTTCTTTTCTTTCTTTTTCTCAGTGCCTCCTTGAGCAAAGGCCAGGGTGGGCTGGAAGCAGGTATCTGGGGTTTATTTATCTTCTATAATTGAAGCTTTACAGCTTTAAGCAGAGCCCAGGGCCAGCCAAGGCAGATGGGAAACTTGGCTTCCTCCATTGCTGGGGGCAACTCAAGCCTCCTGCTTGCTCTAGCTTCGTGGCCACCATCTTAGTTGGGTTAATTTGTATACTCACTCCTGATTGGCTGGGGGGTGTAGCAGAGTGATGGTTAATTTGCATGTTTCTCTTTTATTAGTGTACACTAGAGGCCCAGTGCATGAAATTCATGCATGGGGTGGAGAAGGGATCCCTCAGTCCAGCCTGCCCCATTTCCAATCTGGGACCCCTCAGACATCCCTCTCACAATTCAAGACTGCTGGCTTCTAACTGCTCACCTGCCTTCCTGCCTGACCACCCCTAACCACTTGCCTGCCAGCCTGGCCACCCCCTATCTGCCCATCTGCCTGCCTGGCCACCCTCTAACTGCTCCCCTGCTGGCCTGATCACCCCTAACTGCCTCTGCCTCAGTTCCCCTCCCACCATGGCTTTATTCAGAAAGAAGTCGGACATCTGGAAGATGACTCATCAACATGGTCTAATTAGCATATTAACCTTTTATTAATATAGATTAGCTAACTACAATGGTATCAGGGTGACATTCTAAAATTTTTGTTATGAAGTTTATCTGTAGTGTCAACCGGGGAAGGATGAAAACCTTTAGTTGATTGTAATTAGGATGACCTTACATAAAGTGAGTTTGATTTTAAGGCCCTTTTCATTCCTTCAGTGAGTGCCCTTTTGCTACTGCTAAGCTGAAATGATTAGCCTGTCTTGAACAGGTTTTCTCCCTGGAGGTTAACTTTATCCTATATCACCAATCATTGCTGAAGTAAAAATTTATTATTAAACTACTAGCTGATCTCAGAAGTTGTTTCTAGGGGGAGGAGGGAATTAATTACTTGTCACAAGAAATAGTCATCTGGATTGAAAAACACATACACACACACATTTATAGGAAAACTGTAGATGGAGAACATGAAAATGAAAACATGATTTACAGCTAGCAACTAATCAAACCAAATTTAAGAATAAATAAAGAATAATTTTAGAGTAGATGAAAACAGCTAAAAAATAGCAGAGGGTCCACACAAAATAAAGAAGTTGAGGTAATATAGAAGTCTGAAATCTGAGAGTAAAGATAATTTAAGACTTTAAAACATCAAAAAGAATTAAGTTTGTGTATATGTTGTCCACATTTCCACAGTATAAATGTGCTGTATCTTTCCAGGTTTTCAGAAAAAAAAGGATTGTGCCCAGAGATCCTGACACAATGTTCTGAAGCAGGCGAAGCCTTCCAGGGGTAAATATCTTAATAAAGTGTCACTAGCTGATCTAATACAGCAAAGCTTGACTAGTTTCATTCCCAAGAGGTAATTTATATAAATTACAAAACATAGATGCAAGGAAAGGTTGAGAAAATCATATGCTTTATTTTGCCTAGTGTCAGGATAACATTTACATGATTGTAGAAGAAGCTCTGCTATAAACATTTCTCAACATGTTCATTATCTTTTGCTGTTCAACACAATATTCCAAAATCTAGTAACTAAAACAATAAACATTTAATATCTCACATTTTCTCTGGGGGGGAATCAGGCTTGCCTCAGCAGGTATCTTTGCCTCAAGATCAAGCATAAGGCTGCCCTTAAGGTATCATCTGGGCTTGTCTCAACTGAAGACTCTGTGAGAGAAGCTTCACTTCCAAGTGTGTGGGAGGCCCCCTGCCAGGGAAGGCGCCAAGGCTCTCTTTTAAGTCATGTTGACTGAAACTCAAGGCCTGGGCAGAACCCTACCTTGAGCATTTCTGGCCAAAAGTTGAGAATGCCTCCAGCTCAACTCTTCAAGGCCTAGGTACCAGGGATGGGTTTTTATTATGTAAATCCAGCCAAGCACTGGAATACCTCCCTTATCTTGAGTTTTGGTAAAACTTCCTGATTTCTTGGGGAATTGGGACTATAAAATAAACACGCTGCTTTGGTTTGGGGCTCTCTGCCTCTCCACCAGGAAAGGACAGGAGCCCACCCAGACCCAGCTTTTTTTCTATTCCTGTATCTGTCTTTCATTTTCTCAGTCCCAAGGTGCCTCCAAGGAAAAGGAACTGGTTCATGCTCTCTTTCCCTGTGGTGCGGGACATGGAGAAGGGAGCCCCACACCCTGACACACAACTGTATTCAAGTAATTTTTTTTAAAGACTCGCATTCTCATGGGCTCTTAGATTGAAAATTCCAGTCCCTCTCTGGTTGTTGGCTGGTGACTTTCCTTAGTTTCCTGCTTAGTGGCTTCTCCATAGAGTAGATAGTAACATGGTAGTTGGCTTTACTTACAGCAAGAAGGAGCCATCATATGAGAATCAGTCTTTTGTAATCTAATTTTAAAAGTGACACAATATAATTTTTTCTCTATAATGTTAGAAGCATTTCACTATATCCAACCTGTACTCAAGGGGAGGGTATTACATAAAGGTCTGAATACTAGGAGGTAGGGATTATTGTACATCTTAGAGACTGCCAACCACACTCATGAAAAATGAAATGTGGTAATTCATGCTCAACTGTCAAGCAAAGTAATTAATTCAGGAACTGGAAAGAGATATGTATCTGCCTTTATATTTGATGAGAAAAACTTTAAAAATTTGTAACATTGTTTAGTTGTAGTATATAATTGAGTGAACAACAAATTCAAAAATATATGTTTAAAGTCTGTCCCACTTGTAATTAAATATTTTATTTATTGAAACATAAAAGTTTGAAAGTTTTCTTTTACATATTTTTCTTGTATTAGTTTAAAATATGCTAGTGTTGTGCCAATGCAATGCCCAGATGTCGTAACCCCCAAAACCACGAGGGAGCCCGATTCCGATGTAAGAACAAGAACTTTTATTACGAGTTAACTCAGGGCTCCATCCCACACGCCCTCCCCGACACAGCAGCAGAGCAGGGGAGAGAGACCACGAGTTCCAGGAGAACAAAGGATTTATAGGGAGGTCTGGAAATTGGTGGGTGGGGTAATGTGTGATTGGTTGAGGAAAGGGTTGTGCAAAGGAGGGGGGATGCAGTCAGACTTGGGTCATTTCCTTTGCATCCCTATTGGCCGATTCAAAAAGGGGGTGGTTGAGCAATGGGGAACTTTGGGGAGTCAGTTTGATTTTACTCTATCACTAGCAATTTCAATAAGCACAGGGTTAAATTTTATAACTGCATCCACATGGTAGGAATAAATAGCATTCATAAGATGGAAATGTTTTCTGTAATGTGTATTATTTCAATAGAAGTTGGAACACAGAACTAAATCCAATTGTAAAAGTTTCCCAAGCTTCTTACTATTTTCCAAGTAAGTACCTTTTGCTGCATGTAGTTAAGCATTCTTGATATTTTAATTGAAATATTAAAGACAGGCTACCTCAGCTGACATCTGGGTATTCAAGTTCCAAATCAAACCAAATATTTCAGTTTTCTCTTATTTATAATTTTAGGGGTTTTTGTTGTTGTTGTTGTTGTTGATAGCTTCAGCATGCTTCTCAGCATCATAGCTTCTTATTTTACATTCCACTTTCTATATAACCATTTAGTTCCAAGATTTCTTAATTCTACACATACAAAGTCTTTCATGCCATCTCATTGGCTCTATTTCCATAGCTACTACACTAATTACATCATTTTTTGGGTAATATTTGTTTAAGCCTCACCCAGGAACACGTGGGGTTTATTTTCCCCATTGATGATTTGTAAACACACACTCACACACACAGATGAAAGAGAAAGAGGGAGGGAGGGGGAGAGAGAGAGAGAGAGAGAGAGAAATGGAGAGAGGGGGAGAGAGAGAGAGATATATCTGTTGCCTCTTGTGTGGACTGATTTGGGATCAAACCCGCAACATACGTATATTCCCTGAATGGGAATGAAACCAGTAGTCTTGAGTACTTTAGTAAACTTCCTTGGGCTTCCTGATTCAAAATTTTCCTTCTAGTATTTTCTCTTTTTAAGTCTTTCAATATTAATTATTTTATACTAGGGGTCTGGTGCACGAAATTTGTGCACTGGGGGGGCAGGTTCCTCTGCCAGCCTGCCCCCCTCTCGCATATTGGGAGCCCTCTGGGGGTGTCCTACTGACACCTTAGGCCCACTTCCTACTCCCCTTGGGGAGCTCGCCTAAGCTGCAGTCTAGCCTCCCTTTGTGGGAGGTGACCAGGCTAATCAAGGGAAGCCACCAGCCCCATCACCCCACTGCTACAGCCACTGCCAGTCACCACAGCCACCAAGGTGTTTTCATGAACACTGACACCAGTCCCTTCACCATGAAAAAATGACAACTTTCTTTAAGGATTTTCAAGATATGTCTTTCATAGGATATGACATTTCTTTCTTTTTTTTTTATCCTTGCCTGAGGATATGTTTCCATTAATTTTTAGAGAATGTGGAAGAGAAGGGAAAAATAGAGAGAAACATCAAAGTGATAGGAACACTTTGATTGGTTGCCTCCTGCATATGCCCTGACCTGGGCCCTGGCCAGGGAGGAGCTTGCAACCTAGGTACATGCCCTTGGTCAGAATTGAACCCAGACCCTGTAGTCAGCAGACTGAGGCATTATACACTGAGCCAAATCGGCTAGGGCAGGATATGACATTTCTTAGCCCTCCAGCAGTGGACCTTCATTTTTTTCTCCAGAAGTGTGGTGGAAAAACCCTAGATCACCTTTTTGGATCTTATTACCCAAGTTACTAAGAATATTACCAGTGGCATACAGGGAGCTTAGCCAATGAGTGGTCAGAAAAGGTATTTCCTCTATAGTTCACTCTAATCACAAATTCTACCCCTGCCCCTCTAATCCCAGCTCCACCCCTGCCCAGGCCTGCAACTTCTGGCCGAGTCTGCAGGCCTGGGCAGGGGACCCCCAAGCTTCTCTAATCACCAGCTTCACAGAACCCAGGCCTCTGCTACCACCAGCTCTGATACTGATCCCTGCCATCACCAGCTGTGCCCTTTCCCCACTGGCAGCCTCTGGCCAGGGCTACTCCCTCCAATTGTGGGCTCCACCCTTGCCTAACTACAGCCTCTGACCAAGGCTACAGGCCTGGGCAGGGGACCCCCAGTCCCCTACTTTGCCAGCTCCACCAGTGACCAGAACCCCTGTGATCTCAGGCTCTGCCCCTGCCCCTTTGATCGCTGGCTCTGTGGAGTCCAGGCCCCTGCAATCTCCAGCCTTGCCCCTGCTCAGGCCTGAGGCCTCTAGTCCAGGCCTTATTCCTGGGTAGGGCACCCTCATACCCCTTCGATCGCAGGCTCTGCCCCTGCCCCCTCTGATCACTGGCTCTGCCCTTGCCCATTCCTGAGGCCTCTAGTTAAGGTCTTTGACCTGGACAGGGGACTCACAGCCCCCTCTGATTGCCTGTTTCTCCCCTTGGGCCCCCCACCTCCCCCACCACCTGCCTGGCTAATAGGCGTGACCACTTCAGTGACAGGGCTAAGCTGGACTGGGCGCCATCATCTTGTAGCTATGGCGGTGGCCATCTTTGTGATGGAGTGATGCCTAATTTTCATATTACTCATTTATTATATAGGATAATAAAGAGGTAATATGCAAACTGACCATCACTCCAACACACAAGATGAGGTCAAAGATGCCACCCCATGTCGACACAAGATGGCCACCACAAGATGGCTGGCAGAGGAGGGCAGATGTGGGCAATCAGGCCTGCAGGGGAGGGCAGTTGGGAGGACTGGATCAGCAGAGGAGGGCAGTTGAGGGTGATTGGGTCAGCAGGGGAACAGTTAAGTGTCGATCAGGCAGGGGAGTGGTTAGGGGGTGATCAGGCTGGCAGGCAGATGCGGTTAGGGGCAATCAGGCAGGCAAGTAGGCGAGCAGTTGAGAGTCAGCAGTCCTAGATTGTGAGAGGGATGTCCGACTGCCATTTAGGCCTGATCCCTGTGGGGATATCCCTTGAGAGGTCCCAGATTGGAAAGGGTGCAGGTAGATGGAGAGACACCCCTCTACCCCCAGTGCACAAATTTCATGTATCAAGCCTCTAGTATTCTTATAATTAAAATGAAATTTTGTTTCTTTGTTCAATATTTTCTTTGTTTGCTTTTTACATGTCTTAGTGTTTTCTGAACCTAAATCTTCCTGACACTTCTCTCAGATCCATACAATCCTGTTGTTTTTATCCTTTGAAATAGCTTTTGTTCATCTTCTATATAAGCCTATTCCATACTTCATTTACTCAGTGACACTTTGGGCATTTATATTAGTTTATTTGACTACATTACTTCTTTTATTCAGGTAAAATATTACAGAAAATTATTTTTTAAATTAAGTCATTGGATCATTAATTCTCAAATTTATCTGTTTTTGAGCATCCTTACACCCTTTGGTAGTTATTCCCATTAATACCAATGAATCATCATAAAAATACCCCAAACTACAGATAATATAGTCTGTGTATATAGCATATAGCTGACTGTGTGTGTATGTGTGTGTGTTTGGTTAAAAAAAATCTTACAAGTAATCCTGATAAAGTTCCCTTCAACCTCTCATTGAAGTTGTACCTTTAGAGTTCCTGTTCACCTGAGACATTTAATTTTCCAGGTCTTGGCTGTGGAACATGTAGAGTGATGGAAATATTCCTGGACTTGTTATCAGATGACCCAAGTATAAGACCTTGCTCTGTCATTTACAAGTCTTGTCACCCAAGCAGTCATTTAGTCTTTTTTTGCTTCCCTTCTCTGATTTTAAAAGAGATAACAGATCTCATAAAGAGATTGCCAGAATGAAATGAGTTAATACAAAAGCCATTTTAAGGTAAAAAGGTTACATAATTTGAAGTATGCTTACTTAACATTTAGGACCTCTTTCGCACTGTGCTCTCCCTCTCATCCCTTTCATTATTTTACAATGTAGTGTTATAGGCTCATTGTCAGGCTTTGTCACATTACCAATTAGTTCCAATTGGTCTTATTTAATGGTCAGGCCTAACCTGTCAGTAGGACATCCCTTGAGGACTCCCAGATTGTGAGAGGGGGCAGGCTGGGCTGAGGGAACCCTCCAACCCCAAGTCCATGAATTTCATGTACCAGGGTCTCTAGTTTATATATAAATTATATGCATATATAAATATTTAGAAATTAATTTAAAAACTATTTGGAGAGTTCACTAGTAATTTCTTTATTCACTCTTTTTTAAATTTTCATTTTATCTATTTTCCTTTTTCTAAATAACGTAATGTTATGATGATTGTAAAAATTTCCCAATTGGGAATTCTAGAAGTGGAGTTTTGATATTATACTAGAAGCTATTTTTCATCCCTAATTAGTAGGGGATTTGGATTTAATCAGTAGAGCTTGAATTTTAATTATGCTATAATGGAAGCAGGGTTTTCAGAAAGAGTGATAATATGCCAACCTTCTTTGTTCAGGTCCAATATCATTTAATATATATATATGTAAAGAGCTTTACAAGCTAACTATACTCAGTTGTTTAAAAATATGTGTGGGGAACCAAGTGTAGATAATAAATTTTATGCTTATTAGTTATTACTTTTAAACAAATGGAGGTAATCAGAAGAAATTCAGGGATAAAATTTAAAGAAAACTAAAACATTCAAGGAATTAAAAATAATTGAATGTGACTAATTATGAGGATGTGACTTTTAACTTAGGGTTTGAGACTAAGAATATTTTCTAACCCGCTCAAAGAATGACTAAATGTTTTCAAAAATATCTCAAGCTCTTTGCAAATAAATAACCTTAATTTTATTTATCTTTAATTTTTAATTAAAAAATTCATTATTGTTTAAAATATTACATATGACCTGACCAGTTTAGCTCAGTGGATATAGCGTCAGGCTGTGGACTGAGATATCCTGGGTTTGATTCTGGTCAAGGGCACCTGCCCAGGTTGCAGGCACAATTCCCAGTAGGAGGCATGCAGGAGGCAGCCAGTTAATGATTCTCTTCATCATTGATGTTTCTATCTTTCTCCCTCTCCCTTCCTCTCTGAAATCAATAAAAATATATTTTTTAAAAGGTATTAC
The DNA here is from genome assembly GCA_004026665.1 of Murina feae. Lineage (NCBI taxonomy): Eukaryota > Metazoa > Chordata > Mammalia > Chiroptera > Vespertilionidae > Murina > Murina feae. Next base: position 48,881 of record PVJC01001697.1, on the reverse strand, counting down.
CTATGTCTCTCTCCTTTATCCCCCATTGACCTCTCTCCGATCTCCCCCACCACCAACACATGTCCTCACCCCCCTAGTGTTTGTGTCCATTGGTTATGCTCCTATACATGCATACAAGCCCTTTGGTTGATGTCTTAACCGCCCCCTTCAACTTCCTCTGCCTTCTCACTGAAGTTTGACAGTCTGTTCAGTGATTTTTGTTCATCACTTTATGTTGTTCATTATATTACACAAATGAGTGAATTCATGGGATACTTACCTTTCCCCAACTGGCTTATTTCACTTAGCATAATGATTTCCAGGTCCATCCATGATATTGCAAATGGTAAGAATTCTTTCTTTTTTATAACAGTGTAGTATTGTAGTATTCCATTGTGTAGATGTACCACCATTTTTTAATCTACTGATCTGCTGACTGACACCTAGGCTGTTTCCAAATCTTAGCTATTGTAAATTGTGCACTATGAACATAGGGATGCATATGTCCTTTCTGATTGGAGTTTCTGATTTCTTGGGATATATTCCTAGAAGTGAGATTGCTAGTTAAAAACAAAGTTTCATTTTTAATTGTTTGAGTAAACTCAACACAGTTTTCCACAGTGGCTGCACCAGTCTGTGTTCCAACCAGCAGTGCAAAAGGTTTCCTTTTTCTCTGTATCCTTGCCAGCAATTGTCATTTGTTAATTTGTTGATGATAGCCATTCTGACAGGTGTGGGATGGTACCTTATTGTTGTTTTGATGTGCATCTCTCATAATTAATTACTTTGAGCATGTTTCCCTATGTCTCTTGGCCTTCTGTATGTCCACTTTCAAAAAGTGTCTAAGTCCTTAACCAGTTTTTTATTAGATTGTTTATCTTCTTTTTGTTAAGATGTATGAGTTCTCTATAAATTTTGGAGATTGGGCCCTTATCTGATCTAACATTGGCAAATATGTTCTTCCATGCAGTGGGCTTTCTTATCGTTTTGTTGATGATTTCTTTTGCTGTGCAGAAGCTTTTTATTTTGATGTAGTCCCTTTTGTTTATTTTCTCCTTAGTTTTCATTGCCTTAGGAACTGTATCGATAAAGATATTGCTAAGACATATGTCTGACATTTTCCTATGAATTATTCTAAGATTTTTATTGTTTCCTATCTTATGTTTAAGTCCTTTATCCATTTTGAGTTTATTTTTGTGTCTAGTGTAAGTTGGTGTTCTAGTTCCATTTTTTTATGCATGTATCTGTCCAATTTCCTCAATACTTATTGAAGAAAATATCTTGACTCCATTGTATGCTCTTGCCTCCTTTGTCAAATACTAATTGAGAATAAAGGCTTGGGCCAATTTTTGGGTTCTCTCTTTTGTTTCATTTGTCTATATGTCTGCGCTTGTGCCAGTACCAGGCAGTTTTGAAAACAGTGGCTTTGTAATATAGTTTGATATCTGGTATTATGATCCCTCCAACTTTGTTCTTCTTTTTTCAAGATTGTTGTGATTATTCAGGGTCTTTTTTATTCCACATGAATTTTTGGAGAGTTTTTTCTAGGTCTGTGAAATATGCCCTTGGTATTTTAATGGGGATTGCATTAAATCTATAGATTGCTTTGGGTAATATGGTTATCTTAGTGATGTTGATTCTACCAATCCATGAAGATGGTATATTCTTCCATTTGTTTATGTGATCCTCTATCTCTTTTTTCAATGTCCTGTAGTTTTCTGAACACAGGTCTTTTACCTTCTTTATTCTTAATTTTTTGGTGCAATGAAAAATAATATTGTTTTTTATTTCTCTTTTTGTGGGTTCATTATTGGTATATATAAAAGCTGAAGATTTATGGGTGTTAATTTTGTTTCCTATTACATTGCTGATTTCATTTATTAAATCTAGTAGTTTCTTGATGGAGTCTTTAGGGTTTTCTATGTATAATATATCATCAGTGAATAATGACAGTTTTACTTGTTTTCCAGTTTGGATGCCTTTTATTTCTTCTTCTTGTCTAATCACTATTGCTAGCTCTTCCAGTACTATGTCAAACAGGAGTGGTAAAAGTGGGCATCCCTGTCTTTTTCCTGTTTTTAGGAAAAAATAGTTTTAGTTTTTGCCCATTGATTATGATGTTGGCGGTAAATTTGTCATACATTTGTCATATTATGATGAGGTATGATCCCTCTATTCCCACTTTGCTGAGAGTTTTTGTGAAGAAAGAGAGTTGGATTTTTTCAAATGCTTTTTCTGGATCAATTTATATGAATATGTGATTTTTATATCTCACTTTGTTTATGTGATATATTACATATTTTTATATCTCACTTTGTTTATGTGATATTGTACCATCCTCGAATCCCCAGAATAAATCCCACTTGGTCATGGTGTATGATCTTTCTATTATGATAGAAATAATGGATCCAATTTTTTAGGATGTTGTTGAGGATTTTAGCATCTATGTTCATCAGAGATATTGGCCTGTGTAATTCCCTTTCTTTGTAGTGTCTTTATCAGGTTTGGGGATTAGGGTAATGCTAGCTTCATCGAAAGAGTTTGGAAGTGTGTCTTCCTTTTGAGTTTTTTAAAATAGTCTGTGGAGGATATGTTTTAGTTCTTTTTTGAATGATTGGTAAACTCTCATGTGAACACACCTGACCCATGGCTTTTGTTTGCTGGATGACTTTTTTTTTTTTATTACTGCTTCAAATTCCTCCATAGTTATTGGCCTCTTCAGATATTTTGATTCTTCCTGATTGAGATTTGGTATTTTTCTGGGAATATGTCTACTTAATCTAGGTTGACCTGTTTGTTGGAATTGAATTGTTCATTGTATTTTTTTTTTTTTTACAATCATTTGGATTTTTGTGGTTCTGTTATTTCATCTCTTTTATTTCTGATTTTGTCTATTTGGGTCCTCTCTTTTGCTTCTTGGTGAGTCTGGATAGAGGTTCATTAATCTTGTTTATCCTTTTATGGAACCAGCTCTTGGTTTCATTGACTTTTTGCATTTTTTTGTCTCTGTGTTATTTATTTCCACTCTGCTCCTTATTATTTCCTTACTTCTGCTCATTCTGGGCTTGTCTTATTGCTCTCTTTCTAATTCTATAAGTTGTAGAGTTTTTAGATAATTTATTACCATTTTTTCTTGTTGTTTTTTATAGTAGGCTTGTAATGCTATGAACTTCCCTCTGCTTTCACTGTGTCCCCTAGATATTGGATTGTTGTGTTTTCATTGTCATTCATTTCCAGGATTTTTAAAAAATGTCTCCTTTGATCTCTTTGGTAACCCAATCTTTGTTTGATAGCATGCTATTTAGTCTCCAAGTGTTTTTTTTTTCCCCCATTGTTTTTATTGTAGTAGAATTCTACTATTAAGCCATTGAGATCTGAGAATATGCTTGATATGATTTTTTTTTATTTCATTGCTTAAAGTATTACAACAAGTGATAGATAAGTATTACAACAGATGATAGATAGATTTCCATTTTTTCCCCTTGCCCTTCCCCCCGCTCCTCCCTAACCCCCAGTTTCCCGTGTCCACTGATTATGCTCCTATGCATGCAAGTCCTTCAGTTGATCTCCCAACTCCCCCCCAACCATCCCCAGCCTTCCAGCTGTAGGATGATAGTCTGTCTTCTTGAATTTGAAGATTCTTTGCCAGTGTCCAATATGTGGTCTATCTTTGAGAATGTCCCAAGTGCTCTGAAAAGAATATATATTCTGTAGCTTTTGGAAGAAATGTTGTGACAATGTCAATTAAATCCATATGATTTGGATTGCTGTTTCTTTGCTGATTTTTTGATTAGAGGATTTATCAATAGGTTATTAAAGTCCCATATTATGTGTTTCTGTCAATCTCTCCCTTGATATTTTCCATGAGATTTTTTAATGTATTTGGGTTCTCCTGCATTGGGTACATATATGTTTAGCAGAGTTATATCCTCTTGTTGAATTACTCTCTTTAGTATTATGAAGTGGTCTTCCGTATCTCTTGTTATGGCCTTTACTTTGAGGTCAATTTTGTCAGATATAACTATTGCTACCCCAACTTTTTTTTTTTTTCATTTCCATCTGCCTGGAAAATATTTTTCCATCCCGTCACTTTCAGTCTGTGTGAGTCTCTTTTTCTGAGGCAGGTCTCTTATAGGCAGCATATATATGGGTCAAGTTTTCTTATCCATTCAGCCACTTAATGTCTTTTGATTGGATCATTTGTCCATTTATGTTTAGGGTTATTATTGGTAGGTACTTGTTTGCAGCCATTTCTATTTTTCATGCTTGTGTTCCTTATTCCCTTTCTATTTCTTCTTTTACAACAGTTCCTTTAGCATTTCTTGCATTACTTTCTTGGTAGTGTTAAACTTCCTTAGCTTCTCTTTGCCTTCAAAGCACCCGATTTCTCCTTCAATTTTGACTGATAGAGTATTCTTGGATTCAGACCCTTGGTTTGCATCACTTTATATTCTTCATTCCATTCCCTTCTGGCCTGATGTGTTTCTGTTGAGAAATCATTTGAAATCTAATGGGAGATTCTTTTTAGGTAACTATCTGTCTTTCTCTTGCAGTCTTTAAGATTCTCTCTTTGTCATTAATGTTTGCCACTGCAAATATGAGTTGTCTTGGTGTGGGACTTTTGGATTCATCTTGTTTGGGATTCTTTATTCTTCTGTGACTTTTTTCTTTCCCTAAATTGGGAAGTTTTCTGTCATTATTTCTTCAAATATGTTTTCTAATCCTTGTTCCTCTTCCTGTCCTTCTGGCACCCCTATTATACATGTTATTTTGTTTCATGTCCCAAACGTCTCTTAGGCTCTCCTCCTGCTTTCTAATTTTTTTCTCCAATTGCTGTTCTGATTGGGTGTGTTTTTTGCCCTGTCTTCTAACTCACTAATTTAGTCCTCCACTTCTAGTCTACCGTTGAAACCTTCCATTGTGCTTTTTATTGTAGCTATATAATTTTTTTATTTCCTCTTGACGCTTACATAAGTTGTTGATTTTCTCATCCATGCATGGCCCTTACTCTGAATTCTTTTTTTGACATATTGCATGCCTCCATTTTATTTAGTTCCTTTCCTAAAAATTTCCCTTTTCTTTTCTTTGGGGTTCTTTCTTTGTTTTGGAATTTTCTGTTCCTTTTTGGCCCTAGGCTCCCTCCTTGGGGTTTGAGGGGTTGAAGCCCCTAGAAGGCAAATGGTCCTGGTCTCTCTAGCCCCTGAGGTTGTGTCTGCCTTGAGTTTCACACTTTTATTGTCACTGCTCTGAGTTTTACCTTGTTCTCCCACTGTTCTGGTCCCTCAGTTATCTGTTTCTCAGGTTCTGGTCCTTTAGTTATCTGTTTCTTGGGGGAGGCAGGGGCCAGTGCACAATTCCTCTGATGTGTTACTCTATGAGGGCTCAGAGCCTTCTGGCATGCATTTGAATATCTCCAGTCCCTAAGATGGGATGGTGCCTTAGGTCCCTCTGGCTGTACATTTGCAGCATGGTCCTGTGACCTGTGACTGGGCACACCAAGTAATACCAGCAGCTCTGTCTTGGGCCAGGGGCAGGGTATGTGCTGGGTTACAGCTCTGTCTGTGCTGGGTGTAGAGTATGCACAGACCAAAGGTTCTCTCTGCACCAGGAGTGTAGCACACACTGTGCTACAGCTTTGTCTGTGCCAGGGCAGGCTGCACACTAGCCAAAGGGTCTGTCTGTGCCAGGGATGGGATGCTTGCATGTTAAGGACTCTGTCTAGGTGGGGGGTTGTACCATACACCTGGCTGTGATTCTGTAATGGGATCAGGGGGTACATGGGATATCTGTGGCTTGCACTCACAGCACAGGAACTGGAAGCACAAGATTTTGGGATGCTGGGTTTGGGCTCCAGCTAGGAGTCAGAGCTCAGGAGTTCTGTCTGGTGAGCATGAGCATTCACTAAAGATGTCTGGACCCATGTTGAGGTAGCATGCTGCTCACTGCCAGAGCACTATCGTGGTTCCATGTGGGTTATGACTGGCAAGTGGCTCCCTGCACACGCCTGGGTTCGCTGTCCAGGGTCAGTCTGGATGTTGGTGTGGCAGCACTCCTGTCTGTTGTTGATCCCCTCTGCAAGCTGGTGGGGGTGCATGTGGCAGTAGCAGGGTTTTCCTGTCTAGAGAGCCTGATTTGCCAGACCTTGGGTCTCCTGAGATATCTATCTGTCCCTCACTCACCCACCCACATACCCCCACATCCACACACGCCCCTCTCACTTCTTTATTCAGTCACACTCTCTTCCTCCCTGCAGTCCTATTGGCCGTTATGTTGGATCTCTCAACAATCTTAATTTTAATATGGCTTCTAATTCATTGAAAACAGAAAAAAAAATTTAATATATGTTATTGATTTTTTACAGAGAGGAAGGGAGAAAGATAGAGAGCTAGAAACATCGATGAGAGAGAAACATCAATCAGCTGCCTCCTGCACACCTCCTACTGGGGATGTGCCCACAACCAAGGTACATGCTCTTGACTGGAATCGAACCTGGACCTTTCAGTCCACAGGCTGGCGCTCTATCCACTGACCCAAACCAGTTAGGGCAACAGAAAATATTGATGCTATAAACCAAAAGCCCATATTAGTCTTAGTTATAATTTCCCACTTATATATCTATTTTAAATGACATAGGTGAAAAAATGGTATAGCCATTATAAATATAATTGTTATTAGAACCTACTAGAATAACTGTAATAACTTTAGATTTGCTCTTAAAAGAGTCCACTTATGAAAGATATATTGAATGGTTTTCACAATGTTAAATATTTTTAAAGATACAGAATTCAAAGAGAAAACCCAGTTTTATTCTGATTTTTCATCTCCTGTTTCCTTGTTCCAGAATTACCTAATATGTTAAAATCTGATCTTTACTAACTCTTGCTTTAAATCCAACAAAATTCTTCACTACTATATTTTAAAAGACTAACAATGTCTCAAATTGATATGTTATTAGCTCAATGCAGAGCATCACTTTATGTGCCATGTTCAACACTCCCAGGTTTATCAATTTATTTCCTCACCTCAGGGTAACCTCAGATCTCATATTAATGTCATTTGATAACAGAGTGCTATACCACATGACATATTTTCAGTTGCCAAAGACAAAGCTTTGATGAATGCCTTTAAAGTAGAATAAATCCCATGCTATAAAACAAATGGCCTGGGATACTTCTGCAACCACAATGAACACTTTGCAGGAGTAAAAATATCACCGAATCTTTCAAAAGACAATGAAAACATGCCAGCAGTAGTGTTTTTCTATGTACCCAAATTATCAGCATCATTCTAATTAGTTTGCACTGAAACCACCTTTCCTGGAGTTAACAGGAATGCAGGTGCAAATGATGTACAGGTGCAAACAATTGGTCCAATTCTTCAACATTTTGATGATATTGGGCACATCTAAATAAAATGCACATTTTGCTTCCAAGGATTAAAAAAATCCCATTGATCTAGATCATTAAATTATAGCACTTTGTATTTAGACTAATTGTGACAGATAAACCAATATTTCTTAACTCTGAAGGTTGTTCATCAACATTATATTGTACATCACTAAAATATGAACTTTCTATTGCAAAACAGTTTAGAATGTTTTTATAATGGCACTAGGGGCCTGGTGTACAAAAATTTGTGCACTCGGGGGGGGGGGGGGGGGTCATTCAGCCCAGCCTGTGCCCTCTCACAGTGTGGGACCCGTCGGGGGGATGTCCAACTGCTAGCATGCCTGGCCAACTTGGGTGAGAGGGGCTGATGGCAGTTTTCAGGCTGGCCAAGCCCCCCAGTGGGGACCCTCACCTCATGGGGTGTGGTCAGCCTGGGTGAGTGGCTAAGGGCCCTTTTCATGCTGCCCACAGTCCCCTCAGGGTTCGGGTACCTACTGGGTTGCCTGGTCAGCCTGGTTGAGGGGCTGAGGGCCATTTTCAGGCTGCCCACAGCTCCCATTGACTCAACATCCCAGTGAGGCTGGTTGGAATCAGGTTTCTTGGGTTTATTTATCTTCTATAATTGAAACTTTGTTGCCTTGAACGGAGGCCTAGGCAGGCAACGAAGCCTCCTGCTTGCTTCAGCTCCGTGGCTTCTATAATTAAAACATTGTTGCCTTGAGCAGAGGCCCAGCTGGCCTAGGCAGGCAGTTTCCACCATCGCTGGTGCAACAGAAGCCTCCTATTTGCTCTAGCACCATGGCTGCCGGCCACCATCTTGGCTGGATTAATTTGCATACAGCCTCTCTGATTGGTTGGTGGGGGTGGCTTGGCTGGTGAGCATGGCTTAGGTGTAACGGAGTGAGGGTAAATTTGCATATCAGTCTTTTATTAGATTAGACTAGAGGCCGGGTGCACAAAAATTTGTGCACTCAGTGGGGGGAGGCAGAGTTCCCTCATCCCGGCCTGTGCCCTCTCACAGTCTGGGACCCCTCAGGGGATGTCCACCTGCTGGCATGCCTAGCCAGCCTGGGTGAGGGGTTGAGGGCTGTTTTCAGGCTGCCCACAGCCCTCTCAGGGTTTGTGCACTGGGGGGTGGGAGGGCTGGTGAGTGCAGGCGTGGACGTTTCCTGTCAGGAGGCCCACCATTGCACATGACTGGTGGGCCCCCACCTCTGAGGGGACACAACTGTGCAGAGCCGGGTGGCAGGCTAGGGGGTGGACGCTGGTGCATGGTCCCTCACGGGGGGCCCTGCTGCTGGGCGGACACACCTTGGGTGGAGCCAGGCGGCAGACACTTGCACTCGCCCCCTGGAGGCTCTGCAGTGTGGAGCCAGGTGGCGGACCGGCGGTGGATGCTCTGCGCAGAGTGGAGGATGCTCGCACATGACTCTGTGGGGCTACCCGCCCCGTCATGCTCCTGCCACTGAGCTAACATACTCGGCACACATTAGATTAGATTTTGTCTATGGACAGATTTTTCTTTTTCGTCTTCCTCTTTGTTATTGTGTCTTCCTGAAAATTGTTGGTTGAAACACAGATAGTGTGTGTATCTATTCCTGGAAGTGAAATAAACATGTCCTTTGTTCTGTTCTGCCTCAGAAGGAAGTGGGGATGGGGATTTGAGACTATCTAATCAGGAGTTGAACTGGATTTAAAGTTTGTTATGATAGTTTCCTATAATGAACCATAGGCTTCCAATTTTTCTAATATTACCTTGTTCTTAGGGTGGAGTCTGTTTATCAGAGCGTTTTTCTTATTGCCTCCTTCACTCTTAGGCCACCTTTTTGTGCCAGTTGCTCCTTGCCCTCTCTTAGTAGTCAAATGATGTTGCTTGTTTCTTAGTGCTTTCCAGTTTGATGGAGTGGGACAAAGAGGCTCTCTGTTGTCATGGTTCAGTCTCAGGCTTAGCAGGATCCTCAGTCTTGGAGGAGGGACTTTTCCAATAAACCTGACGCTCTCATAGTGGTTGTGTATCTCTAATGGTATACACTCAATATGGTGTCCTTTCCCCAGCCAGAGGTAGAGGTTATTCTTTCTATTATCCTCTTAGGTCCTGGAGGCAATAATACGTGTTTTTATTCCCCCTGAAAATTAAGACTTTTTGCCCATAGGCAAGAAAGGTGCAGATGATGTGTATAATTTTTTTCTCACTACAATGTCTACTCTTTCTCCAGTTTTTTGTTGAGAACATTTGGTGAGGATCCAGAGAGAAGAGTCTTTGAATAGGGCAAACCCCTTTTGCCTGAAGCTTCCTGGGGTTCTATACTCTCATGGTCATCCACACTCAGCTATTTGCAATTTTTTTAAAAGAAATTAAATACTTCATAATGGCTTAAATAGCATTTCCCTTTTCTCTTCTGCTCATTGCTATGTGAATAAGTTTTGAAGTCTCCATCTCTCCTTAGGGGTACTTATTAGTAATATCAGACTTAGTTGATCTGTTATGTCAAAATCTGATGACACCAACAAAGACAAATTAAAGGATGGTCAGCAATACAGATGATCCAGCTAAAGTTGAATTGCCTGAAATGTATTCTGACCATTCTCATTAGCTTTCAGTAACCTGAGCATAAAAAGAAAGAAATTAAATGATAGCATTACCCAGTAATCAATGGTATGGTTTTGCTGGCTGAGTGTTTTGGGATAATGGTACTACAAAGGGAAAAAAGAGATTGTGCTAAGAGAAAATTAGATAAGACTATCATAGTACACAACTTAGAAAACAAAATTTAGAAATTGGAAAGGAAACAGAAATGTTAAGAGATAACCTATGGACATAGACAGAGGCAGAAAGGCCTGGGAGGGTTGGATAAGAGGTAAAAGGGGTCAATGGGAAAAACACATACAACAAAGGGAACATCAGGGGCAGACCTTCCTCGGAGGCTCCTCATGGGGCTGCAGAAGCCCCCTCAAGCCCCAAGCAGGCCCCAGGGGGGCATCCAGGTGGGGGACCTGCCTCTGAGTCTGGTGAGGGGCGGCAGAAGCTCCCACAGACCCTGCGCAGGTCCCCGGTGTGGATCCAGGTGGCAACCTGCACCAGAGGAGCTTCCCGCACACCCCTGCAAGCCCCAGTGTGGATCCAGGTGGCAACCTGCACCAGAGGAGTTTCCCGCACACCCCTGCAAGCCCCCAGGCTGCAACCGGTGGTGGCGGAGGAGCCTCTGAAGTTGCGTGCTCCGAGATTGCTCTACTCCCAGGCCCCAGCCGCCTGGACTCCATCGTGGGGCACAGAGCACACACGGAGGCAGCCTCCACATGTGCTGTGTGCCCCGATTAGACCTATTTCCAGGCCTAAGCTTTGGGGCCAGGGCTGGCTCAGTCCTTCCGCTCCCGAGGCTACCTAGCCACCGGGAACCCATTGGGGAACACAGCTCACACGAAGGCTATGCTTGTCAGTTATTCCAAAGCTTCTACTTATTTATAATTAAAACAGATAGTCTGTATTCTAATTCTGACTTGGCAATTGTCTAGTTTTGTGATGTTAGCAAACTGAGGAAATAGAGTTTCAAAGGGGGAACATGGAAAAGATTTGTGGCCTGGCCGGCACTGCTCAGTGGTTGAGATCACCCTATGAACTAGGAGGACACAGTTTGATCCCTGGTCAGGGCACATGCCTGGGTTGCAGGCTCCGTCCCCAGTGAGGGGCATGCAAGAGGCAGTCAATCCATGGTTCTCTCTCATCATTGATGTTTCTCTCTCTCCGTCTCTCTTTCTCTCTCTGAAATCAATACAAATATATTTAAAAAGAAAAAGAAAATGTATGTGAATAGGGAATATCTTAGTGGGATATGTAAAAACGTCAAGGCCAACTTAAAAGAAATTCCTAAACTTTACGTATATTGACTATTTTTATGCATCTATATTAGGAGAGTGATACACACAAACTCCCAAAACAGTATCACTCAAAGTCCCCCCAATAAATTCAATTAAAATAAAAAGACAAAAATATGTTTATGTCCATAGTTTTTTGTTTAGTTTCTATTTTATGTATATTTTTATTTTCTTGTTGGTTCTTTGCATTTATGGAAGTTTGTAGCTCATTATTTAGACCAAGTTGAACTTTCTGATTTTGTTACACATCTAGGAGGAAATTTTCTTGTTGACATAGAGGATATCCAAATGTCAAATATATTGTTCATTTTAGCATATTTATGTGATACAGTGAGAATGATATTCTTTTTTAAGTTTACAGTTTATTATGCATAGAAAAAATGGGATGGAGAAAATGTTTTCTGTGTCCTGTAACCTTGAATATTTTAAAGCAAATGGTTTCTCTCATTAAAGTTTGTGGAAAATATGTCAACTTCTTTTAGCAAGAGTCCTGGTAGACAAGGTTCTGCCTTGCTGAATAAAGCTGCTCTGAATAGCATGCATAGACCACAGATTCCATTTCTTATTAAAATCTTTAGAATTGTGTAGATTCTGTTATATTCCTAAGAAAATCATTTGAATATATTCTCCTAGAGATGCAATTTTCAACCGTTTTATCTTATGGAACACATACACTTTTACTAAAATTCTGAGAGAGACCAAAAACTGGATTTTTTGCCAATATGACAAAAATAGCCATACTTTTGATTCATACACACCAAAAGGCTATTGTTGGATTGGCTGTTGTGATTTTGTTCACTTGGCAAACTAAGGAAAAGGAGGTCAGTGCCCTGATTAAATAGTCAGTACTGAATCTTTTAAAAATTCTTGTGGTTGAAAATTATTGTTCTAGAGAATTAAAATTTTGATTATTTTATTAAATTATTTAGCATCAAGCAAACATAAAAATGGAATCCAACTACTCTACTTAAGATAATAGAATGAAAGTTACTATTGTGCGAAGTCATTTTTAAAGAAACTAAAATTTCTTAATAGGAGGCCAGAGATTTTGCTTAAGGATTTGTTTAAAACATGTATCATTGCTTGAGTATACATTCAAATTGCAGAATGGTTTGCTAGAGCAAAAATGATAATATATAGGTCTACTAGCCTCAACCATTTTCAAACATTTGATTTGTTACTTAAGGCACCTATTACTGACTTGTAATTCTTGTCTACAGTGGGGTGATTATTTTGAAGAGGAAAAAGAAGAGAGTTATACAGAGAATAAAGTCTAAATGTTGATTTAGAACTCTGCAGAGGCTAACTAAAGAGCATGCATAGTAGATACTCCAGGCTTATCTGGTTGACTTCTCCTACCTGCACACATGGAAGACCATCCTTCCCAGTCTACCTTTAGTTGGGTGGGCCATTTGCCTTATTGTGGTTTATAGACATGAGTGGAAAAGATGGGTGTCACATTAAGACTGAAGCTATTTAAAATCTTTACGCAACTCTCTAGATTTCTCTTTTTCTCTTATAATATTGTCAAATTCATGCTTTGTAATAAAGAAATTACAATATTAAAACTAAGCAGATCTCTCAAGGTACTACTTAGTAAAGACCTGCCTCAGAATGTTATTCAACCTCATTAGACTTTGCGTTAAGAGACATAATTTTTGTTTTGTTAAGCCATTTCATGGTAATCTACTATTTCAACATGACCTAGTATTTCTATGTGACAATTATGTTCATCTTATTTGCCCTAAAGTTCAAAGTGTATAGACTTGGATATTTAAGCATATATTCTGAAATGTACAGTTATTGAGTGCTGCAGCATGTCCTTATTGATTCACATAATGTTTATTGAGTTTCTATTCTGCAATGACATTTTTGCAAGGCACTAGGAAAACAGAGTTCCATAAAATATCACAATCTAAAATGAGAGAAAGAGTATGAACACATAGTTACAATTCTGAGGTATTAGTAGTAATGCCAATCAATGCTCTATTAAGAATTTGAAGCAAAATACTAAAAAAATATTGAGAGATACATTACCTAAGTGATTCAGAAAGATAATCACAGAAAAACTATTGGATATACACAATGCGGATCTTAAAGGCTGCAGAACGAGTCTCAATGCACAAAAAAGGGCTTTCCAGGAGGCAGAGATGGCATGCTCAGTAGTACTGGGCATACATTTTACTCTTAGTGGTTAAGGAGTGAGGAGAGATAAGAAGCGATGGGTGATATCACTAATGTAGTTTAATTCTTCCAACAGAAAAGGGCCTCTAACAGATTTTTAAGTTGAGTAAGTAGAATATATCATTTGTTTTTTCAGTTTTAAAAACCACGTGGGGGAAAGGCTTGGATGCAGGGATATTTAGTTATTAAAATAATACAGATGAGAATAATTCAGATCTCTATAATAGTGGCAGTGCACATGGAGATAATATTTTAAATTTTAGAGTCATTGGTAGGGAGGAGAGCTAGTTATATTGTTGGGTGTCAGTGTTAGAGGAGAAAGAAGAGTAAGAGATTATAGTGTGGTTTCCAGTTTAGGTGACTAGGAAGAAAATTGTGCCATTAATATCCAGAGAGTCTACAAGAAGAGAAACGTGGTAGACATAATAATGACCTCATAACCTATCTGTCCCCTAATCTCTAGAATTTGTAAATGTTACATCACAGAAAATAATAAGCAGATCTGACCAAGTTAAGGATCATGTGATTATCCTGGATTATCCAGGTATACCTTAAATGCAATCAAAAGGGTCCTTACATGGTAGAGACAGAAGATTTTAGACAGAGGAGGAAAAGGCAGTGACACCATGGAGACAGAGATTGGGATGATGTAGCCATAAACCAAGAATACCTACAGAAGCTGGAAGCAGAAAAAGACAAGAAACAGATTCTCCGCTTGGCAGTATTTTGATGTTGATTTTGATCCAATGAAACTAATTTTGGTCTCCAGGATTATATGAGAATGTCTATATCAATCTATATGTGCATATGTAGTTGCAAAGTGTGTGTATGTAGGTGCTGGGACATGTAAATTGTTAAAAGTGCAGAGAAAGAGAAGGGATAAAACAAATAAAATAAAGCACGCAACTTGGAAAACCATGTGCTTCTCGCTTCTCTCAACTGAAGCTGTAAGGAAGATATCAGATCTGAAACTATCTGAGGAATTTAAGAAAGAAAGGTAGTAGCCAGGCCAGGGAAATCATTCTAGCTGGCAGATAAAGTGCTGTCAGGGGGGCTAGTGTGGACTTTATGATTCCCTGCCTGGGGCTGTGAACCTTAAACTCTGAGACTCACCAAATCTCAAATTTCTGTTACATAGTCAGACTTCTTTTACCATCCTTCCATTAATGACTTTCAAGGAAAAGGTGATAAAAGAAGAATTTCATGAAAGTCACTTGAGGCCTCCAGATAGAAAATATGGGAAATAAAAATAATATTTATGACAGCCATGAGGTAGTGCCCCTACATTCTCCCTGAATGTGCAACCACACGGGGAGAGGATAATCACACAGGGCCATGCTCTGAATTGAACACAGAATGCTGTAAAATCCAGTTTACTTTGTGAATTCTCTTTGATGAGTATATGTAATGAGCAGATAATAATTACTGTAAACATCAACCGAGTCAGACACTGTTTCAAGGGCTTTTCATATGTCATCTATGATAGTACCACATGTTTTATATGTTGGTGAGTGGGGACACAGAGTGATTAATGCACAGCCTTAAAGCAGTAGGGTCAGGAACCAAACTGCATCCACATTCCTAACCAATGTGCTACAGATTTTGCTCTGAGTCAGATGGCACTCACACTCATTTCTTTCTAACTTGTGGGGATCAGCATTAATGCTAGGAAGTACGCTGTAGATGATCCTTGATACGTGTGAAACTCAGCAGCAGGAGTAGCAGTAACAGTATGAGCACAGCCAGTTTTGGAATGCCTCCTAGAAATCTCAGGTTTTACGCATGGATCCTGAGCTCAGGCCCTTCTGGAATGTAATCACTGAGACAGATAAAAAACACTTGTTTCTCTTCCAAGTCCTCCCTCTCGTTTTATTCTCCTGTCCACAGGCCTTGATAATTTTCAAGCTACCTGATAAAAACATTCATGCTGATAGACCTCATCAAAACAAGTTCTTATTAAGATGCAAACACATAGATGATAGTTGATATGATAGAATGGGGGGAAATGTGGTAAAATAGAAAATAATTTTTAAAATCCTTACAGAAAATCATCTAAACTGTCCAGGACACCTCTTTATTTTGATGAAAGCTTTTATATATTTCATAGTTATTACCTAAAATTGAAAAACACATTTAACATTGATTTTGTTTGTTTTGCTGCGAAAAGCTTTATTTGTTTCATTTGGTGCGTGTGGGATGGGAGAGTTCTCCAGTGTAGTTAATTTTCAGATGTGCTTGAGGATGAACCTTTCAAAGAGATCCCCAGTGCAGCCTGGGGGCTGGCCCACCTGCAGAGGTTAGTCAGGTGTCGCCCATCTTCTTAATGAGTTGCACTTCCGCGTGTAGGTTGCAGTTCTCCAGGAAGTAGCAGGGATGAGGGTCTGTGTGGGTAGAACCCAGGCCATCCAGCTTCAAAAGGGCCTGGTTCAGGGTCCTCTCCACGACCATGACGGCTTCCATGGCGTCCTGCGTTTTACCCCAATCACCTTGAGAAAGTGTCTGCACGTCCTGGAAGAGGGCGCCACCATTATGCTGGTTTTGCACCTTCAAGAGTTGGCGTCCTAGTCTTGCCCTCAGCCAACTCCAGCAAGAAGTGTCCCACACCCTCCAGAGCCACATCGTTGTGCTTGAAATTGAAGTTCAAGAGAGGTAGGTGTAGGAGGCCCCAAGATGCATGCTGACCGCAGCCTCCACCTCGGTGGAATAATTTTGATGAATTTGGGAAGCTATGGTTTGCTCGGCAATAAGGAGTTTAGATCAAAATAACACTGTTAACTGGTGTCTGAGGCCAAGGATGGCTGAGATGGTTCTGAAGGTTGAGACTGGAAAAGGGGTTAAAGGGTAGTTGGAGTCAAGAAGAAGGGGCGTCCGTGTGTCTCTTCCCCAGGAATGCCAAAGGCACTGCCCATATAACATTAATGTTGGTAAAGAAAACCCATAGACCCACACTAAATGTATAAGCCCCACAGTACAAATTGAATTTGCAATTGTAATTTTTGGCATTGCCATTGCTGATTTATTTCATGTAACCTATATTTATAATTTATGTTAAATTTAGGCCCCTTTGATAATTTTTTTTATATAACCTGTGAATGCTGAAAACAGAGTCATATGGCAAAAATAAATTATTGTATATTTTAGATTAAATATTTGAAAACAAAGTCTTTAAAACTTCAACAAATGTTTATTATGCAATTATAACATGCAAAGAAAATATATTTCTAATACTTTTTAAGGATGTACAGTTAAGTGTCTTTCTCCAGGACACATACTCAGTCTCCTTCTTCTAGTCTAGTTTTGTACTATTTCTGATTTTAATGTTTCTCTTGGTTGTTTATAGTATATTAATTGTAGGCTTATGCAACAGTTTCTTGATTGACCAATTGTAAGGATTACCTGATTCCGTTTATTGAAGATTAATCTTCCTCTTCCACCCATGTTCCATGTTTTATAATAAATATTGCTGCAATCGATTACATATTTTTCCTTTTAATTAAATTTATTGGGGTGACACTGGTTTACAAAATTATACAGGTTTCAGGTGCATAATTTCACTACACATCACCTGTACACTGTATTGTGTGTTCACAACCCCAAGTCAAGTCTCCTTCCTTCCCCATTTATCCCTCTATACACTCCCCTCCAACTCCCCACTACCCATGCTGTCAGCCTGTTCTCTCTGTATAGGTCTGTATTTTATTTGTTAGTTCATTTTGTTCTATAGATTCCACATATGAGTAAAATCACCTGGTATTTGTCTTTCTCTGACTGGCTTATTTCACTTAGCATAGTAGATTAAAGACATATGTTAGACTTGAGACCATAAAAACCCTAGGAGAAAACACAGGCAGTAAAATCATGAACATTTCTTCTAGCAATATTTTTTTTTGTCCTGATATATTTCCTCAGGCAAAGAAAGCAAAAGAAAAAATAAACAAATGCTGACTATATCAAACTAAAAATTTCTGTATAACAAAGGCAGCAAAGGAAACCATCAATAAAATGAAAAGTCAACTATTCCTTAATTGGTCATTGATAAACATAAAATAAAGGATAACATAGATTAAATATGTTTCTGGCTGGAGTTTCCTCTGCTTTTATTGCATGTTGTTTAAAAGAGAGGAATATTGGATATGTGTATGTGATATTTCAAGGTTATTACTGGGACATTTCCAGAGAATAAGTGTGAAGCAGGCATACAGGTAAAAATTCAGACACATTCACATACCAATACTAGACCTGTCTGACTAATGTGAAAATATCCTCAACATATCACTCCATCTGCACCTGGCATTGAAGCAAACAGCACTTCCTGATGCACAGGAATAGGGTGGCCTGAATGTGCATATGTCTTTCAGATTCACCATCAGTCATTGTGATTTTTGCCCTTCCTCCTGCACCTTCCCTTATTTAGCTCCTGACACTAGTTAGATGCACTTTTTAAAATCTTTCCTAGCTCCACTGAAGCTTTTTCTGTTTAATATACTGAGTAGCAGCTTCTTTTATTCGAATATATCCATCAAGTTGCTCCCATCAGTCTTCTCTCTTCCAGAAATTCATTCTAATCTTCTGACTGCTGATGTTTGCCTCCTGCCATTCTCAGAAGCTCGAAAGATTTATTCACTTTCATATTTCTTCATTGAACACCCCATGAATTTTTGAGATACAGGAACTAGAATACAACTTTGACACAAATATCTAGAAGCAGAAGTCCTGTGAGAATTTTGAATGTTATTTCATAAAATAAAGCAATCTGCTTATTTAAAGTCAACATCAAAGGAATATTTCCAAATATATGTCTACATGTATATGAATATATAAAAGGAGTTAAGTTTTTTTTCCCACAGTATTTACACAAATCTCCAAAAATAAACTAAATGAGCAAGAAAAAATTAAGGAAAAATGTTCTTATAGATTTGAAAACAAACAAACAAAAAACTTTAAATAATATTTTATTTCAGAAAAAAAAAAGCATTTGACAGATTAAGAAAATGTAGTTTGAATCCATATAGCTGAAAAAGAGCTAGTAACTTTTCCATGTATACCACCTTTAAAAAAAAAAACTTTTATTTTTTGCCCTGGCCAGATTAGATAGCTCATTTTGTTGGAGCATTGTCCTGTACACCAAAAGGCTGTAGGTTGGACTGTGTAAGTTGACATTATAATAATTGCATATCCCATCAATTTAATTGATTCAATATCACAAAATATAGATAGTGACACTTACTTCATGTAGTATATACTATGTATATTCTGTGGAATGTCACAACAACTTTGTGTTTATGTGTATGTGTGTTTGTGGTGGGGAATTGTATTCTGGGCCCTTATAGTTTGTATGGTGCAAAGTGACATTTCAATTTACTGTAAGTAGGTGGGTGGTCTTTTTTTGGTGCATATATAGTTTTAAAGTCCTACATGTAATTAATGGTTTCAAGATTTATTTGATACCTATAGTAGGTTTTATTCATAGTATAGAATAACATTGTGTAAAATTCATAATGAAATCAATAAGCAACTAACCTATAATACACCCTATTTTATTTAACTTCTCTTTAATAATATTATCAGCAATAAATTTTATTAAAAATACTTGCAGAAAACTTTAAAAATATATATTTTTATTTTAGAACAATTTAGTGGGAAAGTTATTTTTAATACAGTTATTACTAATTTACTTTCTTCTACCTTGAGATATGTAAGTATCTCAGAATTTACTTTTGAATTAGTATACTTGTCACTGCATAGAGGATAAAGATAGAAGTGTAAAATCATAAAGTAACACATTTCTAAAAAAAGAAAAATAATGCTTAATATTAAGAAAAATAAGAGAACATTAATAATGATTTATATAAATAAATTAACATATGCAAAGAAAATTATGTAGAAATAAACATGTGCCTTAATACACAATGCTATTCAAACTTATTAGGGAATATTCAAGAAAATGCAATTTTAATTCTAATATGCACATGAGATCAATTAATGTATCATATATGCAAATATGAAGGCAATGACCCTGATGCCAAATGCTTATTTCTGGAGTTGGCATACAGCTCTCTCTAAGAGAAGACATAATGATTTCAATAAATTAGCTAGTAATTCCATGTAATGAACTCTGATTTGTATTAATTCAGGCATTACTTAGCAATTTCATGTTAATTTTTAAAAATCAGTTTTTAAGTTAGTATTACAACTTTGTTTTGTTCTAAGGTTTTAAAAATGGTAAAAATAGAACACTTGACTCATGTCTTTTAATAAGACAAAAACAGTTTTATAAAGTAGGAATGCATAATGTGACTCAACAAAATTTAAATACAAATATTTTTTAATAATATAAAGTTTTAAAAGAAATGTTTCTGTTGAACAATAAGCATGCCAAAGGGTTAAAAAGGGTTATTGTGATCATATTTAAAACTAGAGGCACATTCACAAAATTTATACAAGGGGCTTTGCCCTCACAGCTACAGCAGCTTGCTTCAGCTCTTACAGTCCTGGCTGCGTCCAGAAGGTCCTCCAGAAGACATCTGGCTGTCTGGTCTAATTAGCATATTATGCTTTTATTATTATAGACTAGAGGCCAGATACATGAAATTCATGCAAGAGTAGGCCTTCGCAAAAGTGGCAGCTGCCTGGATCCCTCCCTTGCAGCCACAGTGGCTGCCTCCATCCCACAGCTGCAGCTCCAGCTTCATCCGGAAGGAATGATGACCAGTCTAATTAGCATATTATGTTTTTATTATTATAGGTAGTGCTGAATTCCTTTTTAAGTCTTTCCCATCCCTAATACTTTTATCTGATACTAGAGGCCTGATGCACAAAATTTGTGCAAGGGGCTCAGCTCTCACCCTGGCTTTATCTGTAAGGTTGTCTGGAAGGACTTCCAGAAGGTCGTTTGGCTGTTTGGTCTAATTAGCATATTACACTTTTATTATCTTAATATATAAAAACCCTGGGTCCATCATGACTAGAGACTCAACCAACTGGAAGTCAGTCCTGCAGTCAGCGTGGAGTTGCCGTGGTGACCCAGCACTGACTGCTGAGGGGGTCGTGAATCAGGCCCGGAGAGAGGCCTGAAAAGAGAAGCAGGGTCTGATCCGTAGCCTCTGTGGCAGCTGTTGATTAACACTTGCCTGCCTCTCTTTCTCTCTCTCTCTCTTCTTCCTTCTCTCTCTCCAGCAGCCATGCCTCCATTTCTCTGCAGGCCTCCGCCAGGGCTGCTGAACAGCTCTGCCTTTCTGGTCAGGCCCCATTGATAGGCCCAGAGATGCTGACTGGCATATGAACTGACCTATCAAAACCAAATCTAGGTCAATTATGAGGAGCCAATTGCTGCCTAGGAGGAAGAGCTTTGGATGCTGACTGGCATAGAAACTGATCAATCAGAACCAAATTGACCAGTAGAGGAGGGCAGTTGGGGGTGAGATCAGGCTGGCAGGGGAGGACAGTTAGGGGTGATCAGGCAAGCAGAGGCAGTTAGGGGTGATCAGGCCACCAGGAAAGGGCAGTTGGGGGGCGACATCAGGCCGGCAGGGGAGGGCCATTGGGGGTGAGATCAGTCCATCAGGGAAGGGAAGTTTGGGCCTGAAGGGGAGGGCAGTTGGGGCTGACCAGGCCGACAGGGTTGGGTGGTTTGGGGCCATCAGGCCAGCAGAAGAGAGGGCAGTTGGGGCAAGATCAGGCCAGCAGGGAAGGGCAGTTGGGGGCAATTGGACTGGCAGGAGAGCAGTTAGGTGTTAATCAGGCCAGCAGCGGAGCAGTTATGGGGTGATCAGGTTGACAGGCAGAAGTGGTTAGAGACAGTCAGACAGGCAGGCAGGTGTGCAGTTAGAAGCCAGCAGTCCCCGATTGTGAGAGGGATGCCCAACTGCTGGTTTGGAGAGGTACAGGCTGGGCAAGGGACACCCCCCGACTCAGCACACAAATTTTGTGCACCGGACCTCTATTACAATGTTTGTCTGAATATTACTGATGGTGGTGGAGGTCATAGAATTTAGAGATATATACAGATATACAGATACACACACACACACACACACACACTAGATTAATTATTTTTATGAGACTTTTAGATGTAAAATATTCTAAAATAGAACATTTTGTTTTCTAACCCATACCAAATAAAATGAAGTACTTTTCCTTGTGTGGTCTACCAGGATGAATTAATGGAGCCTACATAACAGCTAATAAGTGCAAATAGTTTTTATTCGATTCTTGGAGGGGTCTATAAAAATACAATAAAAGTTAAAATTATTTCTGGTATGATGTACATTACTTTAACATTTAATGTACTTTAATGTACATAACAGCTCATTTAACTTTCTATACCTGAGTTTCTTTATGTAGCAGTAGGATAATGGTAATTAACTCATACACTTTTATGGGAATTTAATGAGTTAGTATTTTCAAAATCCCTGGCAAATGGTAAGGATTAAAGAAATCTTGGTAGCCCAGCCAGTGTTACTCAGTGGTTGAGTTGACCTATAAATCAGGAGGTCACAGGTTGATTCCCAGTCAGGGTACATGACTGAGTTGTGGGCTTGACCCTCAGTGTGGAGCATGCAGGAGGCAGCCAATCAATGATTCTCTCTCCTCATTGATGTTTCTATCTCACCCTCTCTCTTCCTCTCTGAAATCAATAAAAATGTATTTTTTAAAATGTTGGGATAAAAGTGTGGTTCAATGGATCAAGCACAGGTGTCTCCTACTTAAATCTCTTCCTATCCATTCTCCACATTACAGCCAATGTTACAGCCAGTGTGAAGCATACATCTTATTTATATTATGACTCCTTTACTTAAATTCCTCAATGAATACATCCAAGATAAAAGCCAGAATCCTTACCATGTAATATGAGGCCCTTCATATTGTGGCCCCTCCAATTTTCTTACCTCATCTACCAATCTTTGTAAATCCTATCTTTCAGTCTATACACACTGAACTATTTGTACTTCCCTGACTAAGTCATGATATTGATTGCCTCCATGCCTGTTTAAACTTCTTTCTCCTTGAAATGCTTGTCCTAACTCTATTTTCCTGGAAAATTCCTAATATATCTCCTACACTTAAGTGAATATTTATTTAATCTCATTCTTCCCCTAACCCTGTGAATGCCTTATACTTGAAGATATTACAGTGTATGATGTTTGTTTGCATGTCTTTCTCTCTCCTATGGATTACATCATGAGTAATTAGTACCATAGTACCATATTTAATATATCTCTTCATGCGTAATGCTTACTTAATACAGTAACTAGCATATAGTAGACCTTCAAGGAATATTTTTGAATATTGTGTTGAAGATTATGCAGGAATTGCTCATTGTTCTGCAGCATGAGAAATTATGGTATAATAGATTAATTTTGGATATTTTAAACAAATTCTATATTTATGAGATACCATTCCTGTTTCTCAACTGTATTTTCAGGTTTAATTCTGTGAAATGTTAAATTTAGCTGCTTTTAATTATAAGTACTGGAAACATTGCTTTATTTTCCCATAATATAATGTGTTTGTTGTTGCTGTTGTTTTTCAGCAGCCTTCTCCATGTCTCATTGTGTCTGGAAAACTTTCTCACTTCATGAAGAAAGCAGAAGGTAAGACAAATTTATTCAGCACTAATCATAAGTTGAGCACTTCGATGTTTTACTTTCTCTACTAAGACAGTTAGAGGTGCCAGGAATATTAAGTTGTGACTTGTACATTTTCTTTCTGATCTAATCATTCACAGGAGACCAAAAAATACCTAGGGCCCATAATAAAGTAAGTAATACTGAGCTGCAATATACTCAAGGGCATGGGCTCTTGAAACCTTGTTTTTCTTTTTTTTGTGGTTGAGATTTTAGGATGGCTCAATATGTGTGGTATACTACAATGCGTTCCATTGGGAGGGCAATTCTCTGTGTAAGAAACTCTAGCTTTTCTTAGAGGTTTGTGCTCTTGTTCTCATAATAGCTCATCAGACATCTATATTCTTAATTAGCTGCTACTCATATTAATACTTTACTGAAGTACTAAGGTTTTGGTTCTCATCTTCTTTGACTATTGGGTTAGAAAATGAGCCTTATATAAGCTAGGATTTTCTAAGGTAAAAATTAGGTCAAATGACCATTTTAGGATATTTTTATAGACGCATTGTCATTTTAAAAAATTATCAAAACTATCTCTTCTCACATATCTATGGTTGCATAAAAGGCTAATTTAAAAAATTTTTAAATGTACTAAATTATTAAAGTAATGGCTTAAATCACTCATTCATTTTATATATTATAATATCCTATATAATAAAAGAGAAACACACAAATTAACTTGTCCCTTTGCTACACTCAAGCCATGCCCACCAGCCATGCCCACGAGCCAATCAGGAGCAAGTATGGAAATTAACCCAACTAAGATGGTGGCGGCTGGAGCTGGAGCTAGCAGGAGGCCTGGGTTGCCCCTGGAAATGAAGGAAGCCAAGCTTCCCACCTGCCCTGGCTGGACCTCAGCTTCACTCAAGGCTACAAAGTTTCAATTATAGAAGATAAATAAATCTCAGAAAAAAATAACATGGAGGCTGGGAGCTTGGATCACTTGGAGGCGTGACCAGCCTGAAAACAGCCATCAGCCCCTCACCCAGGCTGGCCATGAACCCCAGCAGAACTCCCCCACCCTGAAGGGGCTGTGGCCAGCCTGAAAACAGCCCTCAGACCCTCACCCAGGGTGGCCACACCACCATGGGATGAGGGTCCCCATTGGGGGGATTGGCCAACCTGCAAACACCTGTCAGCCCCTTACCCAGGCTGGCCAGCACCCCAGCAGGATCCGTACCCTAATCTGGGACACCCTTGAGGGCAAACCAGCCGGCCCCCACCCATGCACCAGGCCTCTATCTTATATAATAAAAGGGTAGCATGCAAATTGACCCTAACAGCAGAATGACTGGGAATGACAGGCCACTATGACACACACTGACCACCAGGGTGCAGACACTCAATGCAGGAGCTGCCCCCTGGTGGTCAGTGTGCTCCTACAAGGGGAGCTCTGCTCAGCCACAAGCCAGGCTGATGGCTGCCAGCACAGCTGTGGTAGTGGTGGGAGCCCCTCCCGCCTCCTTAGCAGTGCTAAGAATGTCCAACTTCAGCTTAGGCCTGCTCCTCGCTGGCAAGTGGACATCCCCAAGGGCTCCCAGGCTGCCAGAGGGATGTCTGAATGACAACTTAGGCCCATTCCCCCGGGGAGTGGGCCTAATCCAGCAGGTGGATATCACTAAAGGGTCCCAGACTGCAAAAATGCCCAGGCTGGGCTGAGGGATCCTCCTGAGTGCACAAATTTTGTGCACCAGGCCTCTAGTCTATCTAATCTAATAAAAGAGTAATATGCAAATTGACCCTCACTCCGTTACACCCACAAGCCACACCCACAAGCCACACCCACCAACCAATCAGGAGTGAATATGCAAATTAACTCAACTAAGATGGTGGCAGCCACGGAGCTGGTGTTGCCCTGGGCAATGGAGGAAGCCAGGGCCCTGCAGGCCCTAAGCTCTACTCAAGGCCACAAAGTTTCAATTATAGAAGATAAACAAACCCCAGATACCTGCCAGGCTGGGACCTTGGGTTGCCAGGGTTAACCCAGGCTTTGAGAGAGGGACCAAGACAAAGTTTCAATTATAGAAGTTAAATAAATCTCAGATACCTGTTCCCAGCCAGGCACCCCAGTAGGGACCCAAACCCTGAAGGGGCTGTGGGCAGCCTAAAATCAGCCCTAAGCCCCTCACCCAGGCTGGCCACACCCCCATGGGGTGAGGGTCCCCACTGGGGGGCTTGGCAAGCCTGCAAACAGCCATCAGCCCCTCACCCAGGCTGGCCAGGCACACCAGCAGGTGGACATCCCCCGAGGGGTCCCAGACTGTGAGAGGCACAGGCCAGGCTGAGGGCCACGCTCTCCCTCCCCCCACCCCAAGTGCACAAATTTTTGTGCACTGGGCTTCTAGAAGATAAACCCCAGATACCTGCCGAGCTGGGACCTTGGGTTGCCAGGGGCAACCCAGGCTTTGAGCGGGGGGACCAAGGCAACAAAGTTTCAATTATAGAAGATAAATAAATCCCAGATAGTTGCTTCCAGCCAGGCATCCCAGTAGGGACCTGAACCCTAAAGGTACTGTAGGCAGCCTGAAATGGCCCTCTGGCCCTCACCCAGGCTGGCCAGGCACACCAGCAGGTGGACATCCTCCAAGGGGTCCCAGATTGCGAGAGGTCATAGGCCAGGCTGAGGGACCCCCCCACCGAGTGCACAAATTTTTGTGCACTGGGCCTCTAGTATATATATATAAAACCTTAATATGCAAATAGACTGAATGGCTGAACAAGTGAACAACTGGTTGCTATGATGTGCTCTGACCATCAGGGGACGTGCACAGAACATGGTGGGTATAAGCTGTGGTGGAATGGTGGAGCAGGTGAGTATGGGCTCCAGAACAAGGCGGGGCACCAATTTCTGTCATTGTGGTGAGCCTCTGGTTGTTACTGAAAATTCTTTACTCCCGTACTCCGTGGTCCCACTGGGCATTTGCACCTGCTTCTGGCGCCAGCCCCAATTGCTCTGCATAGTCACTGGGTGTATGTGGGGCCATCAGTGCATGGGAACAGCGAAGGAAGGAGTGGGGCTGCTGGCAGACAGGGGACTAGAAGCTGAGGCATGAGGGGCTAGGCAGGGGTGCGGAGGATGGGCTCAGACCTGCCCCTGTGCCCACTGCAGCATCATACCCCAAAGTTCCTTTCAAGGTGCACAAATTCATGCATTGGGCCCCTAGTTTATGTATAAACTCTTCATGCATAATGTCCTAGTTTAGACCTCTTTTTAACTTGATGTTAAATCATTACAAAATTGCGTGTGTGTGTGTGTGTGTGTGTGTGTTTCTGTAGGGTAGGAGATGATTCCAAGAGTATCTCTCATAATTTATTTTTTTAAATTCACCATATGTAATATTTTAAAAATCAATTATGTAGGATCTTTGGTTAGGATGTGTTCATTCAGCAACCTAGACTAAGTATGTGGGTAGAATGGGAACTCTTCATGAATTTCAGTGCATAAAATTGAGGTAGGTATTGAGAGAGTCACTATTGAGATAAAAAGAAAACCAAAGTGAAGCAGTCAGTTCAACTCAGATATTGGTCTGAAGAAGCTAAGACAAATGGTAGCAGGCAGCTTGCTGACTAAGCAGTATTAATAGAGCAAGAATTAAGAGAGAGAAGATGTAGCCTCTGAAAAATGAAATATAAAGTGGCTTCACAGTTGTATTAGTCAGAGTTCTCCAGAGAAACAGAACCAAATTTTTGTTATAAATATAGAAAAAAAAGGGGGGGGGGAAGGAAGAGGAAAAAGGAGAAAAAAAGAGAGAGAAATGAGTTATGGAGCCTGGTAAGTCTCGAGATCTGCAGCATGAGTTGCCAAGTTGGAAGCCTGGAAGAACGGAAGGTATCCAGTTTGAGTGTCTGTCGTGTACTTCCAATCTGAAGGCTCGCAATCCTGAGACCCAGGAAGAGCTGATGTTGTAATAATTCAAATCTTAGATTAATCTCATTGCCCTTACTGTGGGTGGACCCCACTCGGACAGGTAGCAGAAATGGGATAAGGGAATCGCATAGGTAAGAAGCACCAGGTTGGAAACTAATAGGAACAAACCAGAGTGAAAGGGTTCTAAGTAGAGTATGGGAGGTTTTTGAAATAATTCCCTTAGCTTCAAACTAGTCCTTGAGACCATGGAATATGTTTTACTCTCAAGAAAAGTAGTATGTTTGATGTTGACACAAGGATTCATTCATTCCAGTTCCTTTACCTTTCACATGTTCTTCTCTCTGACAACTGCTGACCTACAGTCACAGTGTTCAGCTTGTAATTGCTCAGCTCATATTTGTTGAGTATTTGCCTTTCAATACAAAAAAACTTTAACTGACCTTTAGTTAATCAACTGTGTAGGTGCAGATGATTGTCTATTGCACACTGAAATCCTGGTTGAAAAGCCTGTGTATTTTTACAATTTGAGTTGAATCTTTACCAAGAATCACTTGTGTTCGTTTCTAAATTTATTTATTCCAGTTAACATTATCATTACAATTATAAACTTTAAGTATGCTGGACAGATGAATATGAGCATGGCAGATGAAGTGTTGATGCTTGTGTAAAAATGAACTTGAATGCTTAGGATAAACTTGATGAACATGAGGGGGGAAATCTGCTGAAATGATGTATAGGCAGAAATTGCAAAAGTTTGGGAGAAAATCAGAAAAAATCTGGAGTCATTTTATATCACCTCACTTAGCAACTGTCTTAAATTCCATTTTGCTTTGAAGAAGCTCAATTTGAAATTCACACATTATATTATAGTTTATGCAAGGAAGACAGTGCAGAAATTTAAACATTTAAATTAAAGATTTTGATTCTACTTTAAAAATTATTGGTGAATGGATGTGCATTTTATACTTTATATTAAAGTAAAATGTTTAAGATAGTTATAGGTTTTTATAAACCCTCATATTAAATCATTGAATAAATATCTAGACCAATATTTTTTGGTATGAAACATTTACTGTGGCCAAGTTAGTATTTTTAGTATCAAATAAAATTTGATTTATCATTATTGATCATGTTCTTCACACTCTAGCATTATTTCCACTTTGTCATTGTTATTTATAAGCATAGGAATCATTGCTATCCAAAATTTTTTCATTCAATTATAGGAGATAAGATTTTACTTATGAGTTTTAGTAACTAGGAAAGTCATTAGAGAGGAGGTGGGACTTGAGTTGAAAATGAAGAGAAATGAGGCAGCGGGGTGAAGTGTGGGGAGTGGAAATTAAGTTTCTTCAGGAGATTAAAGGCTAAGAAAACCAAGAGGCTATAATGAGCAAAGAAGCTTTAACCTATCTACTGAATGTAAGAAATCTTACTGAGGAGTAATAAGTGATTCAGAGACATGTGGTTTCAGCTTTCAATGCCATGCCAAAGTATTTGTGATTTATTTATTTACGTGGTGTTATTAAATGATGCTGAATAGCAGTAATACCAAAGATAGATAACATAATTAAAGCCATATTTTATGTGAAATCCATTTATTAGATAGAAGGAGCAGGAAGATGAAATATGTGGTGACTATTAAGAAGATTGTTATAAACACATCTTTGAATCATTTGACCTCAACTCTCTAACTCTTCATAATTACCTACTAATATAAATAAATATTAAACTTTCTTTAAAATTGGAATGATTACTATCTTTTTATTGTTGTTATCCTTTTCAGTTACTCTGAATTTTCTAGCCTTTTAATTGAAATTATTTAATTAGATTATATTATATATTTATTATTTTCACGAGACAAATACAATGAGATATTTTGTATGGTTTATTCTGACCCACCACTACAATAAGCTCTTGAATATTCTGATAGTTATAGCTCAATTGGCTTGATTCACTCAATTCCACAATATGAGTTGCTTGACCTTGATATATTTTTAAAGCTACTGCTATCTACTCCTCTATATCTCTGCGTTATATGTCCCCATGTAACTTCAGTTTTATTTCTTAGCTGATTTCATAAATTCTTCTCTCCTAGTCACCTGTCGAATATTATCTCAATATACCATCTAATACAGAATGCCCAATAAGAGCAGTAGTAAACTCTAAACTGCAGTGAATTATATGAGTAGGATTTTTATCTAGGCTTTTTTCCCTCATAAAATATGTTTTCCTGTGTCCCTCCTGAACAGGTTTTGTCAAAACTGAACAGCCTACAAATAATTTGATTTATAACATTTCTAAAACACCATTTGTCATCAGGGTGCTAAATGTTCAACCAGCCTGCTTAATATTTTTTTTTCATGGGTGTAACTAGAACTAGAATTTATATGTCCAAAAGAAAAACAAACCTACAAAAAATTATAAGGGCTAATATTTTGCCTGAATGAATACATTTCCACTCATTATTAAAAGAAAGATAGAAAAGAAAATAAGAATTTAAAGGTGCTTATAACCTCCAAACATCATTTGAGCAATAATGTCAACTTTTCAGGAAAGACTTTAACAGAGTGGACCATACATATCACCATTTGATAAAGGAGCTTTTTCTCTTTCTTGTCTGTCCTTCATGCATTTATGTAAATGCACCCTCTCATACCTAATTGAGTTCTGTAAAGAGCTTGCCATGGCTCTTCTACCGTACTCGGTGTTTTTGGTGGTGGAAGAGTGTACAGTAGAAGTTTGGATATCATCACTCTGTGCTGCAGTTGGATAAGAGAATAGGTTGTTCATGAAATAGTCAATGGGTAAAAACCAATTTATCCATTTAAAAATTATTGAGCACTTACTCTTGACTGTTTATTTAGCCTACTGTGTCCTTTGGTTAAATCTGGATCCAAGACACCTGTACGCTTGGCTTTTCTCTTATTGTCTCAGATTTCTTTGCTGGTAACTCCTCTTTTCCTTGAACTCTTAATTATGAAGTGTCAAAGTACTCAGGCTTTGGTTTTCTGTTCCTATCTAGCTATATTGTCTCTCTTGGTGAGCTCACCAGTGTCATGACAGAGAACTATTTACATCCTAATAATGGCCCCTGGATTTATATCTACAATCCTAGACCACTTTTCTAAACTTTAGACTCACATATCCAACTACCTACTCAATATCTTTATTTGGAATCTATGAAACCATGAATCAGTAAAGTCCAAAATGAGACTTTTCAAAACTCCCTATACCTCTTTCTCATTTGAGTTGAGGACAACTGTATTTTTTAGTTTCTTAGGCCCAAATGCTTGGAACATTCTTCGACTCTTCTCTTTTTCTTACATATTTGCTTCTAATCTGTTATACAAACCAATTATTTTTTTTCTTTTCAAAATACATTCTGAGTCAGATTACCTTGTTATGGTGTGCTGGTGGAAGGTTGCTTTGTGTTTGCCTGTTTGGCTGATTTTTTTTGCTTGTTTTTTTCTTTTGGTGGTTAAAGAGAGAATTTGGGAAATATCTTCTCTTTAATAAATTAACTACAAAAATTACAACAAAAATTAAATAATCCTGTGCTTTGGTATCATGATATGGGGACATTAGGATGATGATCACAAATGTAGTATAAGAAATTTATGGAAAATTTGTACCAAAGGACAAAACACACATTAAATTCACATTATTAGTACTTGGTTTAGCAAATTATCTATACAAGAAGACATTACAAGTATCACATATAAGTGAGGAAGAATGTTCTTAGAAATATTTAAGATGCAGGAGTGAATATTTATGGCCCATTGTCTACAAACTCTAACTCAATTTAGCTCTAATTAAGTAATATAATAAGTAAAAAATGAAATATATATAATTTTAAAACATGTATTTTGAAGAAGAAGATGAAAGTTCATATAAGTTACCTATAATAAAATAAAATAATTATTCTGGAAAGTCTAGATGCCTAGCCAGCAACCATGGAGGCAATTGATTGACTAATTTGTTCATTTCTTCTATTAAAATGTATGGTGCACTTCCTATATTCTACCACAGGACCATGTGCACAGTTACTTTTCTAATGATAGCCACTAGCACAGCAGTTCTCAACCTGTGGGTCGCGACCCCTGTGGCGGTCGAACGACCCTTTCACAGGGGTCACCTAAGACCATCCTGCACATCAGATATTTACATTATGATTCATAACAGTAGCAACATTACAGTTATGAAGTAGCAATGAAAATAATTTTATGGTTGGATCACAACATGAGGAACTGTATTTAAAGGGCCAAAAGGTTGAGGACCATTGCTAGACTCTAGCAGATCATGGTCTACTTAAATAGGAACAAGTTTAATTTGTGCTATTGTTTACTATTTGAGCCTTACCATTTAGCACAGTATTTGATGTATTCTAAGTGACATCGATAAATGTTTTAGAATAAATACTGATTAATAATGTACATCTTCATATGGAACAATATATAAATGTTTGAGATCAAAGAATAAGTATCTTCACTTATCTTTGAGTTATCCTGTTCTCCCCTCCACCCCACATTCAATTGAGCAAAGCCTATCCCATTAAGATCCACATTTAACTGATTCTTGCTATTACCAGAGTTCATGCTACTGTCATCTTTAAGATTATCATAAGGGTCTCTTCACTGTTTTCCTGCTTCCACTCTGACATATACCTCAAAAGTCTGTAAGTCAATTCTCCATACAGCAATCAGTACAATTATTTTAAATCAAAATTTAATTGTATAATTAGAATGTGCCATGACTAGACCTAGAATTCATGACTCCTGTCTTCATCTTTCCATGAAACCAATTAGCTTCAATTAAATTTTGAGCTCATTTATCAACTATGATCAATCACATTTATCACTTAATTATATATTTTCATGAAAGAACATTATTTTCCTCCATATTATTAAATTCAAATAAAATACACTCAATGAGTATTAGAATGCTATATTGACTACTCTAAAAAAGTGATGCATAGACCGATCTCAAGGTCTCATCTTTCCAGTACTTTCTGTGCAAACAAAAGCTCTCCTACACCAATTAAACAGCTCAGCAAATATAAATGTTCACTATGCCAAAATTTCTATTGTGTCATTTTTATCTTATTAGATTTATATTATATTTATTCTTTTTATTTTTCAGGCTATTACCTGTTTAATAACTTAGAATGGCACCATTGTTCATCAAGTAGCTTAACCTTGAATCATTCATCTGGAATTAATGTTTATCTTAACCAACCTCATTTTATCCAGTTCTCATTGACTCTAGTTTTAGACCTCAGTATCAAGCCTTATAAATATTCTACTCATAGTCACATTTTTTCTATATACCAATATACTTGAAGAAATGCTTTAAATCAGTATCTGTTTGAAGTGGCTGTGCTTAAAAATTTTCAGCACCATGTTGGCAAGAGTTTCCTTGGCTTGCTAAAGAAATCTAAAAATATTAAGCTGAGATGCATTTATTCTTCCAAAAATATCATACCGATGCTAAGATGTCTGAATAATGCTAGTATTTAGGAGACACTATTAGAGAGAATAAATTACTATTTGTTTTTATTTAACAGGTAAAATGGAATTTATGATACTATTTTATATTAATTCAACAAACATTTACTTATGTCCTATTATATTGCCAGGTACTAAGGATATCATAGTAAATATATTGGACAACAATTCTTATGATCTCAGAACTTAAGTTTGATAGTAAGGAACAATAAGTAAGTAAAATGTAAGGTATTCAGCAGACAACAAGTGTTTTGGAGAACTCTAGAGAAGGAAAACTGTGATCCAGAGTTTTGGGGGCAGTGTCCAGGGATGTCTCACTGGAAGATGACAGTCAGTTAAGGCTTAGGGAGGAAAGTGAGTGAGCCATGGAAGTATCCTTAGGAAAGCCTTGCAATCAAAAGAAAGCACCAGTGCAAAGGCTGAAAATAATACTAGGAATTTCTATTTCATCAGTCATGAATTTGACTCTGCCCAGCTTCCTGATATAAAGCTTACAATTATTGATCTCAGAAGTATGTTTCAGCCATTTTATGTAATATATGATGATTATTATGGGCTGAATTGTGTTCTAAAACCCAGTATTGAAGTGTGTATCCTCAATACTTCAGAATTTGACTATGTGGATGTCGGGTCTTTAATGAGGCAAAGTTAAATTGAGGTCATAAAGGTGAACCCTACTAAAATATGACCAGTGTCCTGATAAAAAGGAGAGAGTGGGACACAGACTCAGAGGGATGACCATGTAAAGACAGAGGAAAAGGATGACCATCTACAAGTCAAAAAGAGAGACCTTGAAAGAAACAAGCCTGCAGACACCTTGATGCCTGACTTCTAGTGTCTATAAGTATGAGAAAAATCTCTGTTGTTGAGCCACCGAGCTGTGGTACTTTGTTGTGGCAACCCTGAAAATTTGATATATTAATTTTTTTAACTATTCTAAGATATAAAATAAACTATTTTTTATAACCAAAGATGTATTTTTTCAGGATATAGGACACCAAGTAAGTTGTTATGCTTTTCTGAAGATTTGTTAGTGCTCTTGCTTCCATATGAGTGCAGATGCCCCACCTATAGGAAGTCCAAATAATTGCAGTTATCTTTTATTGTATTCTCTGCTGTGAACATGTTAATGTGCATTGATAAAAATGAGAGCTACTTTCAAATTTTATCAGAGCAGACCTCTGTAATACAAAGCACAAATGTGGAAATAATTAATGATCCTATAATATTGCATTGTATTACAAAATCAAGCCAGTTAGAAATCAAGGTATTGGGAACATATTTTAGCCAAATCTT
The DNA here is from genome assembly GCA_004026665.1 of Murina feae. NCBI lineage: Eukaryota > Metazoa > Chordata > Mammalia > Chiroptera > Vespertilionidae > Murina > Murina feae. The sequence continues at coordinate 15,163 of PVJC01001697.1, read as the reverse complement.
ATAAGGGAGTCTAAGCACCTTTAAAATCCTTGCTTAAAAAGGCATGCTTGGCAGACACACTGTGCACTGACAACTATGCTCACCTCTTCAAGAGAACATGACAGCTAGCAGGCACAGGGTCATTGGACAGCCTGAAACTTGTTAAGAGTACTATTTCATTAACCATATAACTTATGGAGTAAACCATGCACAAATATGCTGCCTATTCTCCAGCCTTCTTTGATTAACTTCATAAGAGCAACGATTTATGAGGAGAAGCTGTTTCTTCATTGACCTCTTGTGATTCTCCTTTCAGAATATGAAAAATGACATGATCTGATTCTAGAAGGGGTGATGGCACAGTATTCCAATCAAAGCCATTATAACAGCACATTTACAGATTACTGCCACTTGTTCCTCCAGGAGGCCTACACTGAGCAGAAATAGACCTAGTCTCTCTTTCACTTATCCTCGTCATTAGCATGTTGAGTAGAAAGAAAATTCTAACAAATCTCTGTTAATTGCAATTTGCACCAAGAGTTTTCAAGGAGCTAGAAATGAACCTAGTTGAATTCAGCATTGCATCTTCACCTGCAATGATTCTCCAAGGTAAAATAATCTAGAAGAAAATCAACAGGAGAAAGTTTTGAGTTTGAATTCTTAAAAGCTCTTCTTTGGTACCCTTTCATTTTATTGCTAATGTGCCTAAAAATTAGCAGAATTTTGTTAATTTTTGCAGAATTTGCTCAAAAATGTTTCTCTAAATTAGGATTAATACTTTTATTATAGAGATGAAGAAATTGATGTACAGAGAAGCTAAATAATCTGTCCAATATCACACAGCTAAAGAGTTGAGGGAGGATGTAAATCCAAACAGTTTGACTTCAAAGTTTGTTTGCTTAACCCTTAAAATATCCTACTTAAACAGCGTATATGGAGTGGATGCTTATATGTTTAAGTATCTCCGATTTCTTTGGGAATGAAAAGCAGAACTAACATATTTCTCAGTGTGGTTCTAAAGAATTAGTTACATGTCAGTAAGGTTTGAAAGAATGACTTTGTGTTTCGATATATGTACTGGGTGTTTTCTACCCCCCAAATCCCTCTGTCCTCCTCACTTACCTGTATCTCATCAGTTCCTATTCCATGTCCTGGGAATTGATCTATATGGATTACATTAATAGGTTCTCTCCCTCAAGCTTCCAGTGGGCCTAGCCTTTGAGGATTTCAGGCAATATATTAGAAGAGGAGAATGAGGTGGTAATTGTTATTATTTTCTCTCTATCCTTGTGGTTCAGCCAGGATCCACTTGAGTCCTTCGACTAAAGATTTTTAACTCCTTGAGATGATCTTTTTATTGAGATTCTCAGCCTCCTTAGGCCATTGAGTAGGAATGGTGCCCTACTCTCACTGGCTGTAGGGAATTGTACTGTCCCTTGTGTCTTCCTATACTCTGCCCACTGTATTATCTGTTATTTCTTTATGAAGCTCTTCTTCAATTATCATAAATCATATATGCCCACTGTTTCTTTGGTGAGCTTGATTAATACAATTTTTAAGAATCGTGTGGTCTAATATTAAATATCAAGCTTCTCATTTTTTCATAACCATTCGCATGTTTGCTTATAGTCCCCAAATATTTCCTGAATCTTTCTTCAAATCCATCCCTGTTGTCTCCCTTTGACTTACTAAATATCAGGTGATGGTCCAAATGTATCTGATAACAAAAGGGTGATCTAGGGGCTAAACAAAACAAAACATTATAATGGACTACAATTGCGGATCCTTTCCTCTACATGAAAAAGTATATTCCAACTGACAAAAATTTGTTGTGAGATTCATTAAATAGGCCTGTTTTATTTTGTTTATTATATGTAGTTTCTTAAAATTGCTTGTGTTGAACAAGATAAGATAGCGAGTAGAGATTATTTATTTGCTAGAAAATTGGAATTCTCCTAGAACACTAAAACATTGACCCACTGTGAATTATAATCATCATCATGTTCAAGCAGTAGTAATTGAGGCCTCAGAATATGTGCATAAAAATAATTCACAAGCTGCAACCCATAAGCTCCATTTTCCTAACAAATGAAGCTGTTGTAAGTATGCCCTGATCCAATCTCAACCGTATTCCCACTAGAATTTCTGAACTCTCAATGCTATTTGTATTCAGATATTTCTAGAATATCACTGTTACTATCTTCATTATTCTAGCATGAATGTTGCCTCTTCATTTTAAACTCTTATATCGTTGTTATGGAGCCTCTTCATGAGCAGGGACTGAAACTGACTAGGTTAATTTAATTGGAACTACTTGGGCCAACATCATGAGATTTCCCCCTCATCCCCCCTTGTGTTTACTACTTAACTTTAACTTGTTCAGTGGCCATGATGGAATTTCCCAGCAGTGTTAAGAACCTTGAAAATGTGGATCTAGCCTTGTTTTCAAAGAGGAGGGTGAGGATGAGTGGGTAGAAAGATTCTAGCCATCACTACTACTACACAAAAAAACCCCAAATTTATAAATTCTATTGATTGGGTTTAATTATATCTCTTCTACACTTAGATAATAAAAATTAATAAGACCACTCTGGCTGGTGTGACCCAGTTGGTTGGGCATCAGCCCATGCACCGAAAGGTCACTGGTTTGATTCTGGGTCAGAGCACATGACCAGATTGTGGGTTCAGTACCCAGTCAGGGTGCATATGGGAGGCAACCAAATTGTGTTTCTTTCTTCTCTCTCTCTCTCTCTCTCCTCAAATAATAATAAAGAAACATATTAAAATCCAATAGGATCTTTAATTCAGGTTTGTTATATCAAAATGGAATAAATTTATTATCTCAAATTGCTTAAAATTTATCTCACTCATATGTATCCATTTATTTAGAACATTAGAGAACTTCACACATCCTGATAGATAGGGAGAGAGTTAACAGACACCACCTTATTTGGAAATACTGCTGAATAGAAAAGCTTAGCAGTTTCAGGCACTAATCACAGAATAATCTACTGCTTTTATAATAGAAACCAGTTTGACTCTTGAACTTGCATCATTTTCTCCAATGGTGATAGAATTGGGGCCTTGGCCTCAACGCCAAGAAAACACAGTTTTATAGTATTTCCTCTAGCTCCAACAAAAGTGATCTTCTCCAAGCTGTAATTTTTATAATTGAAGCATTTTATGACTGGCTTACATTACTTCACCTTTGCACTATTCCCCTTTGAGAATAATAATGGGAGGGGGGAGCTTAAGGTCATCTTTTATTTTTTCTCTTCTTTTTCTATATTAATAAATGAATTGATGTGAAAGAAATAAGAATTTCTTAGACAACTATAATTGGTGCAATCCTTTCAGAACAGTTTGTTCACTATTGATTAAATTGGAATGCTACACGTGACCATAGTTGTAATCTGACTTCAAATAACCGTTCTGATTTCTTTTTGGTAGACTATAAGTGACTTAGGGCAGTAGTTTACTTGAAAATAAAAGCCAAGTATTTGTCAAATTTTGTATGTTTTCATAGAGTAATCAACAAAACAAAACAGTTTTCAATATAAGAGTGTCAAAGTAATGGTACCTGCTTGAAGCAATGTGATATCTACTATTTTGGTGACACTTGATGTGTTCCATACAATAAGTTTCTTTCTAGAAGACTGACTATCAGTGGTTGTGACAGCCAAATGACAGTGATTACTGAATAATTTATATTTATAGTGTTTCATTTCTTTTTTTCTAACTACTCATTCTAAATACATGTCTGTGTAACACTTTTCTCAAAAACTTAAATCTATTAGCTACTAAATCAAAGAACAACCAAAAAACCACATTAGCTATGATTTAATTTATACCATTTTGTCTAAATAGTGATAATATAGGGGTGGGAAAAATAGGTTTACAGTTTTTTGTATGCAAACTAATACAATAATAATAATAATAATAATAATAATAATAATAATAATATAAGAATAAAATCTGTGTTTCAGTTACAATTATAAACCTACTTTTGCCAACTTTGTATATATTTAAGAACAAAAGAAAGGAGAATGGTATTTGCTTTGAACTATAAACTCTTGAATTAACTACAGTAAAATGAATGTGTTGTGATTTTGATTAATTTAACCAACATAAAGAGGAGAAGAATAATAAGATACAGGTTTAGAATGTCGACTATTAAAGTCCATCTTTTAAATTCTAACTCCCCATACCATGACAAGCATGCAGAACTCTCATAGCCTAGTCAATAGGACTGTTTTGTCTTATTGAGGAATTACAAAATGATTACTTTGATCTGTTTAATATGAAAAAAAAGTCGCTGGACTGGGAATAAGAGGTCTGGCTTTTCTATTACATGGTTATATAATCTTGAGAAACCATTTCACCTCTGAGAATCTTATTTTTTTCATCCAACAGTATCAAATGATGATTAAGATTACTTGTTCTGGAATGGATTTATTAAGGTGGAATTTGCAGTCCACCATGTATGTATGATATTGGGCAAGTTTCTTGATGTCTCTGGGACTGTTCCCTCACTTTTACAATGCAGATTGTAGTACTAGCTTATAGAGTTGTTGTGAAGACTGAGTATATGCATTTAAACCATTTAGGGTAGTGCTTAGTTTATCGTAAATTTTTTAAAATATATTTTATTGATTTTTTTTACAGAGAGGAAGGGAGAGGGATAGAGAGTTAGAAATATCGATGATGAGAGAGAAACATCGATCAGCTGCCTCCTGCACACCTCCTACTGGGGATGTGCCGCAACCCAGGTACATGCCCTTGACTGGAATCAAACCTGGGACCCTTGAGTCCACAGGCTGATGCTCTATCCACTGAGCCAAACCAGTCAGGGCCCACTGTACATTTTTAAAAAACATAGCTGGATTTAACATGCTGTGGTGCTGTCATGAATTAGGTATTTAAACTTCATTTTCATTGGCACGTTTCATTTATTCAAGATGTGAATATAAAATGAGAACACTGGCTTCTTAGATTTAGCCAACTTGCTCATTTGAAATTGTATATTTGATGAATGCTTTGCCAAAGTGTAAGGGGGGAAATGTGCCATTTACGGTGTATAACACATTTGGCTCAACTCAGATGAAGACAGGTGGGCATGTGACTTGTCAGCACTACTCCTCCCTTCTGACGCTCCCATTTGCAAGGATGGCCCAGCAGCAGAAACTTGGTAAGGAGTTCAAAAAGGAGGCTCTTGTACTCAAGAGAAGGTTATTTATGGTGTTACCGGTATGAGATCTGTTTTCTCTTCGCTTTTGGGAATTAGCTTTGAATTCTCCAAAAGGATTTTACATAAAAGCTGTTTTGAAGATGATGTTTGAAAGATCTGGGATACGTGTGGCAGATGGCAATGTGTAAGCCACAGTTGTGGTGGATCACAGCCCTCATTACAATAAGATACCCTGCAAGGCTCCAGAAACATAGCAGGGACTTTATTTACCCCAATAAAAGTAATTGTGGTGAAATATACATAACATAAAATTAATCATCGTAACCATTTTAAACTGTATGAAGTATACAGTTTATAGTGGTATTTATATTTTTCTACAAACAATCTCCAGAATTCTTTTCAACTTGAAAAACTACAATCTATACCCATTGAACAACTCTCAAATTCACCTCTCCTTTCGGCCTCTTGCAGTAACATTCTATGTTCTGTCTCTATGAATTTGTCTATAGCAGGTATCTTCTGCAAGTGAAATTATACAGTACTGGTCTTTTTATGATGGACTTATTTCACCTGGTTGAATATCCTCAAAGGTCATCCATGTTATAGCATATGTCAGAATTTCCTTATTTTCTAAGGGTGAATAATATTTCACTGTATTTGTAGGTCACAGATTGCTTCCATCTTTTGGATATTGTGTATAATGTTTATATAAACATGGGCGTACAAATATCTCTTCGAGACTCTGCCTTATTTTTTTTAGTATAAAAACTAGAAGTGAATCGGCTAAATTATATAGTACTTCTATACATAATTATGTTTGCGGAACCTGCATAATGATTTCCATAGTGGCTGTACCATTTTATACTCTAACCAACAGTGCACAGTTCCAAATCTTTGCTAACATTTGCCATTTATTTATATTTATAGTAGCCATCCCAATATGTGTGAGCATAACGGGGACCTTTAAAATCTCTCTTTCGCCCCCCCTCCCGCCCTAGTTATAAACTCCTCAAGGCAACTATAAGTGTTTTGTTTACTGCTGCATTCCCTCTGCTTCACTCAGTGTTCAGAAATTAATTCAGGTTCAATAAACATGTTGTCTTTTTCATTGTTGACATGGGAACAGATGTCCCCCATTTTCCACCGTTCTGTACCGCCCCACCCAGTCCCTGTCCCCTCCCACAGGCTTTCTCCACATTAGTGACTATGTTCCAGTGCTGTGCTTATTTGCATATATGTTGTTTGGTTAATCTCTTCCAGTCCCCCCACGCACCCCCGCACCACTCCCTCCCCTCTGAAATCTGTTATTTTGTTCCATGCCTCTGGTTCTATTTTGTTAGTCAGGTTTTTTTGTTTGTTTGTTTCCTTTTTTGTTTTGTTTTTTGTTCATTAGATTCCGCATGTAAGTGAGATCATATGGTATTTGTCTTTCTCTGACTGGCTTATTTTACCTAGTATAATATTCTCTAAGTCCAGACATGCTGTCACAAAGGGTAAGAATTACTTCTTTATTACAGCTCAGTAGTCTTCCATTGTGTAAATGTACCACAGCTTTATTATCTACTCATCTGCTGATGAACACTTGGGCTGTTTACAAATCATGGCTATTGTATGTAAAGCTGCTATGAACATAGGCATGCATATATTTTTTTCTAATTGGTGTTTTGAGATTTTTAGGGTATATTTCCAGAGGTTGGATTGCTGAGTCAAATGGCAGTTCTATTACTATCACCAATAAATATAAAAAATAAAAGAACCATGGCATAGAGTTGGCACCTTTGAGTCTTGGCAAAAAAATGTGATATGCCAGAAAGCTGCATCTCAGTCAAGGTGATTTCCCAACAAGCTCAGGAGCCTATCAAAGCTAATTCACCTCTCTGGAGAGATTAAAGGGAAGCAAGTATCAACAAGACAGCCGCTGAGGAGAAAATGAGGCAGACAAATATCTCTAAGGATACAAGTATTACCTCAGCACTTTTGAGCCCTCCATGAAGCCTTCTGTAGTCATTAAGAGGTACATTAGGTTAGGTAGACGTAAGATTGAAATACAGTAGTGATGTTGACTCCTTACAACTAGGATGTCAATAAAATTCAAATATTACTATTTAAATGACTACAATTTGGTTTTAATTCTAAATAGCTATCCTGACCCCCAAATGGGCTGAATTTTCTCTATTTATGAGTTAGTATTTCTGAGTAATTGGCTCATTAAGTTTTCACATTACAAGCAAATTAATGGTAATACTATTTCAAATATTACTAGTAATTGATGTAAAGAAGAAATGATAATGAAGAGCTTCAAAATGAGCTTGATCTGACAATGACTTCTGAATATTATTATTTTTTAAATAAAAGGTTGTTTATTTAAACTCACACACATAGATGACTATAGATGTTAATTAGCATGTCAAAGGTCATAAAAATGTACAGAATTCATATGATTACTCTCTGTAACATATGTCATTGTATCATTTTGTGAAAAAGCTCAGACCTACACTAATTACCCTTAAAATATGGGAATAATTTGTTAATTTTAAAAAGAGGTAGGGTCAATAATAATAGCAGATCAGAGAAGGCTGAAGTTATAATGAATAAAAATTGTACATTTACAGAGAAAACAAGCCAGTAGAGGATAGGCAAAAAATTAGATGCATATAGAGATTGAGAGGCAAGTTGAGCAGAGAGATTCCATGGTTTCAGAGGGAGCAGGAATAAATAGCCTGTGTCTAGAGTTGCCTCTGAAAAATACACACTGACCTCTCACTGCAGTGCGTTCTGAATGCTCTTGGCTAGTAGATTCCTGTCTGGTACCCCACCCACTCCTGATCCTGCTCTTTGAGTTCATGTTAAGTAGAGTCAGCCGTGTCTGTTCCCCACTTAGTAACTTGGTTATTACTAAATTCAATGGTCTGTTATATAAACCAATAGAATATGAATATAGAAATAAAAACTGTTTCTGTTGCCATGAAAACTAAATTGAATACTTTGAAAGAAGGAAAAACAGGAATTTAAACAATATGCTATGGAATGAGATATTGCCAAGTGAACTCTAAAAAGTTGGGATGCACATATTTGCTAAGGCATTCTATTTATATTTTTTATTTATCTTTGTTCTTGATACAATGTGAGACATTATAAACTGATGTTAAGTTTTGGTTGCAGTTAATTCAAGAAGATTCTAATCTCTAATCAAATCTTCACTAAAAAAAAAAATCTTTCACCCTCTCTGAAACTTTTAGTAAACAAATATAGACTTTCATACTTAAGTTAAAATAAAATATTTAAGTTAGGAATGTGTCATTTTTTGGTCCACAACTTAAAGTGAATTTTAATTAATCTACCAAGTCCTAACCCCTCTTTTCATTGAAAATAGCACTTTTACTCTCCTCCTATTGATTAAAGTCCCAATGAGTTTTTTATTACATCATTCCACCCCCAAAAAAACCCACAAAACTATCCTATATAATAAATAGGTAATATGCAAATTGACCATCACACCAACACACAAGATGGCCATCCCCATGTGGACACAAAATTGTTGGCAAGGGAAGCAGTTGTGGGCAATCAGGCCAGTGGGGGAGGACAGTTAGGGGTGACTGGGCCTGTAGGTGAGGGCAGTTGGGGAGAACCAGGCCCACAGGGAAGGGCAGTTGATGGTGGTCAAGCCTGCAAGAGAGTGCAGTTGGGTGGACCAAGCCTGCAGGGGACGGTAGTTAGGCATGTCAGACCAGCAGGGAAGCAGTTAGGCATCGATCAGACTGGCAGGGGAGTGGTTAGAGAGGGATCAATCTGGCAGGCAGAAATGGTTAGGGGCAATCAAACAGGCAGGCAGTGAGCGGTTTGGAGCCAAAAGTCCTGGATTGTGACAGGGATCCCAGATTGGAGAGGGAGCAGGCTGGGCTGAGGGACACATACCCCCTGCATAAATTCCATGCACCGGACCTCTAGCATTACATAACTTTTCATGGATTATTTGACACTTTTCCATAGTTAGGGAGGCCAAGGTGAGGCAGAACACATAATATTGGAAAGAGGGGCATTCAGAGGTAGGGGTAGCTAGCACTCAATAGTAAAATGTTAAAGTTAACAAAGTGAGATTTGTTTTCTTTCAGAGGGGGAACACACTAATACATTTTTGAAAAGAAATATAAACTAGTGTTATGATTCTGTTTATTGTATTTAGTTCTACATTTATATTTCACCTTTTCTTAAGAAGATTGGAAGTGGCTTTTAGTAAAACACAATTCATTAATATTGAACCATTAATGGAGAATTGTTCTTTTGAGCATTTGTTGCATTCCAATTCTATGTTGCATTTGAAAATGTGCTTGTATTTTAAAAATCGGAACTTGTAAACAGTTTAGAAAAAAATGTCAGCTGTACACAACTGCATATGTGTTATTCTTCCTTTACTCTCCTTACATTTTAGTTGTCTGAAGAAAATGTTAACTATATGTTACAGTTGCAGATTTACAAAGAGGCATTTGAAGAAGGTATCTATCTTAATTTTTAAGATATGGTCTGATTTGATTTTGTTTAGATGTGTGCACATTAGTACACATATGTATGCAGTTATGAAGAGGAAAATGATTGTTTTGGAAGATGACTGTGTAATAGAGATTTTGTTTTTCTGTGTCGCTAGATCTATAAAAATCAAATTCAGGACTTGCCTACTTATTGATTTTATAATTTCGGTCTTAAAACTACATCACTATTTTTTGTCACTCTGTACCAAAGACTATGCTCATCTAATAGCTATAAAGCTCTTTGCTCCATTTTCTGCAGTAGTTTCTAAGCTATAAAAAAATCTACATTGCTTATAGATCTAATTTGCTGACTCTATAAATCTGCCTCATCACTTGGCAGACAACAATGAATTCACTAATTTCTAACAGACATTTTAGACAAAGGGTCTCCTTTTAGACAAAAGGACTCCTAATCTTGGATGAAGGCATAATAATGCTTTGACTGGAGATAGACTAGCGGTATTCTCATCAAGTCACATGGTGTTCAGTAGAACCAAAAGAGAATGGTATAATATTTATAATTATCACAAGTGTCCCAGCCTTGTTGTGGATGAAAGAAAATTTTGGAAATCTATAGTTATTTTAGCTCAACAATCTATATATGCTGGGTTCACAAATATATACTTGTATTTGACTGGCTCAAAAATATGCTTATAGTTGATCAAAATAAAGAGAACTGAGTTTTATTTTATTTTTTAATATTCAATACTACTGATGTGGGATTTTTATAAGAGGTTCAAACACAGAGAAGCAAATATCCATTTTATCTAATAAAATATCCATTTTTAAAAAGTTGAGAGGTTCATTATAGTTCTGATCTGCTCATTCCATTAAAGAAATTATTAAAGTTGCTTCAGGATGCATCCAAAGTAATGAAGTGCTTAGAGTAATGTCTTATAAATGTCATTCTTACAACTAATGGCTTCTGAGTAGCCATTTTACATATTAAACCTTTTAGATTTATCTTTTTTGAATACTTACAATTTTGAGAAAGAGACTTTCTTATTATGTGTCCCTTTGCACATTTTTATGAATGCATGTTTATATGTGTGTGCACATGTATGTGTACATGGCATTTAGGCTGTAATCCATGGATTCAAGTTCATGCTAATTCCATTAAAGAGCATTTGAATTTGGAACAAATAGATATCATGAAATTGTGCCCAGCTTCACACTTTCAGCAGTCTGCTTTTAAATGTTTAATTATAGCCTCAGCAAAGAGATGGTCAAATCCAAATATAAGATTTGCAAATTTCATAAAGGTAGACTCTCATAAATGTTTTGCCCATGTTTAGCATGCCTCTAATTCCAAGAAGGTTGTCTGTGATTTTAATTTAAAAATTAAAAGTGCAGGTAACAGAAAAGGATGTCTGAAATCTAGCATTGCCACTTACCTGCAGTATAATGCTGGGAAAGTTCTTTAATTTGTTCACACCTCGATTTTCTGAAATGTAGAACAGATCTGTTACTGGCTGCTGTCTGTCTGAGGCTGTGCCTAGTCCTGTTATATGTGTGCAGCAGTTCTATCTGGATCCTGCACACTTGTCCAGTTAGATCATAAACTCTAATTTTTAGTGTTCTTCTAATTCATAGCTCATTTAAAACATTTACTTTAAAATCTAACAAATACTTTTCTTGAATACTTACATAACTGTTCTATTCATTTTATTTAGTATGGGTTTTTTATTGCCTTCTTCTTTTTTTCTGTTTTATTTTTTATGTCATCATCGAAGTATAAAAGTTGTTGAAATTTTTTAGCTGAATAGTGTGTGTGTGTGCATGTGTGTGTGGCATGTGAGGAGAAAAACATAACTATACTTGTTGGGATAATGTAATAATGTTATTTTCCTCTTTTTAAAAGATTAGTATGGATACATATCTGCTCAGATAATAGAATATCAAAATGTCTTAAATTTACTTGACATTGCACTAGCTAATTCATATGATTCAACATGTTTTCTTTTTTAAAAAAGTAAAAAATTATGCTTCAATAGGTTAAGCATTATAAACATCTTCGGTTTTAAACTATAAGGACCTTTTTCTATTTTTAAATTTCACATTTTCTTCATTTTCTTATGTGTGGAATATTTCTCAGAGGGGTGAGTCTAAATTTAGTGTGAAAGGATGAAGAAATTAACCATTTAAAGGGACAAGAAATAAGGAAATGCATAACTATATAGTTTCATAGGGATAAAATAAAATCCCCTATAGTGAGACCAACAGGCCATGGTTTCCCTAGCTACTGTGGAGTCTTGGGGGTGAGGTGGTATTTATGTACTTAAGTAATGATAATGGCTCTATCAGCAATGCTGGCAATATTGGAGGCTGCTGAGAGTTCACCAAAATGAGTGATATAGACTATAAAGAGATGACGAGAGCTGTGCAATCTATTGGTGTGAGTGCTGTTCTGTTATCTGTTCTATTATCTGAACGTGGTGGCAGGGAAGTTAGAGCTCAAAAGCAATGGCGCAGTGTGACAGGGAGCAGAGAGCCTTCCTATGTAGCAGGGGTCTATGAACCAATGGCACCAGCCCCACGAGGAACTTGTTAGAGTTGTAGAATCTCAGACACCTCCTCACAAACGCTTCATCAGAATCTGCATGTCAACAAGTTATGTATGGGATTGCACAGCTTATTAAAGTTTGAGAAGCTGTGGTTTGGATTCCAGTTTTGAGAAGGTTGACTGTGATGGAAGAAACAATAATAAGGCAGTAGATGGAGGAAGAAGTATAATTTATACATTTTATTATTGTTGTTATTGCTGTTTAACAGACTGAGCACAGGAAAAATGATGTTGGAAAATGCTTAAAGTATATAAATTACCTACAGTATCAAATAAAACAATAACAAATATGTTATTTTAGTGCATAGATTAGGATGAGTTTCGGAGTAGTTAAGATATTTAGTCAAAGTTACAAAATAAGACGTTGGACTATATTTTAAATGCAGGTCTGTCTCTCTCCTGAGCTTATACCCATTACTATGGTGAAGGTTGATTCTTAATGAGAAGAAACATACTGCATTATATAAAGGTTGGCAGCTATGAGGTTGTGATTATTCATTTTGGTATTATCATTGGTAATACCAAATGAAGCACATATTGCTTAATTTATCGATTTCTCAATTATTATGTAATAAAACAAGGCAAGTCCATGTGGCTAATAAAATAATCAATGGAATGTTTAGAAAATATTTTGTAAAATGATAGGTTTTTAACAGACATAGTTGCTTCTATTGTTGCTACTATTTTGGCAGCTAAATATCATGAAAAACTTGAATATAATTTTATACAAAAATACTCAGTCTCCCACCGGGTAGTCTATGGGAACTGTGGTGCGCATCCTAGATCATCTTCATGGTTGAGGCACCCCGTCCCTGAGCTGCACAGCTAACCCCTCTCCAGGAATTGTTCCTAACTAAAGGAAGCTGTGTTATCGTCTCCAAGGGCAGCTCACACTCAGTGACTATGGAGATATAAAGACTTAGCCTTCCTGCTTTAATCTAGTATAACTGGAGAGTGTCTGAGCTCCAGAATGCTATGTGCAATCAGCTGAGGCCTCTGTTGCAAGGCATCATAGTTGAATTCAGGTGTGTGATGAAGCCAGCTCCACTAGCTTCTGAGAACCAGTTTTGTGTGTAATTTCCAATTCCACATTCAGTGAATTATGATGGTAATTTGAAAGGATTAAATATACCACCAAAATTGGCAGATGTTGCAAATCAAATATTAAGTTTTACCCCCTGGAGAACCTGTTAAACCAGTCACCAGGATATCAGAAGTTCAAATTCTCCTTCTGTTCAAGCCTGCATGCCTTCCTTCTTTACATTTGTCATTTTAAAGTGTATTCCTCGCTTCCTCGGCGCTGCCTACAGAGGTGGCAGCCATCTCCTACTTGGCACCATGGCTGCCCTCAGACCCCTAGTGAAACCCAAGATTGTCAAAAAGAGGACCAAGAAGTTCATCCGGCACCAGTCAGACCAATATGTCAAGATTAAGTGGAACTGGCGGAAACCCAGAGGCATTGACAATAGGGTGCGTAGAAGATTCAAGGGCCAGATCTTGATGCCCAACATTAGTTATGGGAGCAACAAGAAAGCAAAGCACATGCTGCCCAGTGGCTTTCGGAAGTCCCTGGTCCATAATGTCAAGAAGCTTGAAGTGCTGCTGATGTGCAATGGATCTTCCTGTGCTGAGATTGCTCACAACGTCCCCTCAAAGAACCGCAAAGCCACTGTGGAAAGAGCAGCCCAGCTGGCCATCAGAGTCACCAGTCCCAATGCCAGGCTGCACAGTGAAGAAAATGAATAGACAGATTGTGTATACATTGCATTTGTGTTAATAAAATCATAAAAATCTGCCAAAAAGTGCATTCCTCAATAAATCTCAAGGATGCACCCCTTTCTATCATCTGTTCCCAGAGAGCCCAACCTAAGACAAGAACATTTTGGCAGAATTCAGATAGCTTCAACACTTTACAGCTGTTTGGCCAACAACGGGCTGTGCTTTAGTGGAACAGTCACTTCCATTCATAGGCTTCCGTTCATGAACTTACCCTCAGTGACTGCTTTCATGACAGATGGAATGACACAGGTATACGTGCTCCACCCAAGCAAACATACTTACTTTCTGGCTCTTTACAGAAAATGTGTGCTGACCTCTGGCTCACTGAGGAGCTTTTGTATCTCCCTAAGACAGGCAAAGCTCCATGCATCCAGAATTCATGTTACTCTCCTTCCGCCCCTTCGGTTCCTAAGCTGCTCCTGTTCCTGTTCCTACATATTTCTTCTTTGTTTCCAGTGTCATAGTCCATCAGTTTCCCAAGAAACATTGGACTCCATATTTCTTCTCTCTGTCCTTACTGCAGTAACATTTAGTCTTCTATACTGTTTAGAGTCACCTTTTATCTACTCTCTCTGCAGACAATCTCTTTCCATGTTTTTCTCTCTATATTCACTCTAAAAACACAGATTTTTATCATACAACTTTTCCATTTAGAACCTTCATTCCATCACCATTGATCAAATAAATAGCAAAACCCTTAATTTGATATATATACAGGCAGTCCTCGGGTTACATTGGACTCAACGTGCATTTCGTGATTACGTCGCCATCTCCCATTTTTACAGTATTTATTTATAAAAAGTTCTGTCATTTTGACGTGTGGAGTCAAATGTTTCTTGGGAAACTGATGGAGTATGACACTGGAAACACAGAAGAAATATTCAGGAACAGGATCAGTTTAGGAACTGAAGGGGAGGAAGGAGAGTGAGATGAATTCTGGATGCATTAAGCTTTATGGTTTTTATTATTTACTAGGGGCCCGGTGCACAAAAATTTGTGCACTTGGGGTGGAGGGAGTCCCTCAGCCCGGCCTGTGCCCTCTGACAGTCTGGGACCCCTCAGTGGATGTCCTATGATGGCCCCAGTCTGCCAGGCGCCTTTTGTGTGTGTGTGTGTGTGTGTGTGTGT